>PVIC010050645.1:0-12749 GCA_004025085.1 Thryonomys swinderianus
GGAGGGAGGGAGGGAGGGAGGGAGGGAGGGGGAGAGAGACCCTCTGTTCTGGAGGAGAAAAAGGAGTCCACAGTGGAGGCAGTGGGCTTGCTGGAGGAAGAAAGACCTGAAGATGCTCATTCCCACCTTAAATGCCCCTGTGTATGTTCTTACAATTGCAGGCCAACTATGCTATGTACATGTACACGGCAAGTATGTTTTTGTATTTGGAGGAAAGGAGGCTGTCTCAAAATCCAAACGTATATTGCTCTTTATACTACCTTTGAAAATCACCACTCTCAGTGTTTTGTAGACCCGTAGGCTCTATCCACAAAATCTCTATCCCCCAGATGTACTGGAAATACAGTATCTGAGCTCGTCATTTAGCAAAGTGGACGGCCGTGCTATGTCTATCTCTTCCAGAAAGCCTTCTTTGACCGTCTTTCAAACTGTCCCTGCAATACATTTCTAAACATTATCCCTCCCCAATAAAGTGCCTGCCGTGCTTTTGTTCATTACTGGTCATTTTCTGACTTACAGATGATGAACTGGGGGAGAGCGGGGACCCCGGTGTGCTTTGCCAACCTTGCCCAGGGAGAGCACGTGTCGAGAGACTCCACAAATGTTTGTTCAGTGAACGGGATCTGAATTGACAGGGTCAACAGGTGCTCACGGGCTGGGGCACCGATAAGGTCAGGTGGGGGAAGGCGCCAGCTTTGCTGGCTTGTTGCCCTCAGCAAGAGGGCTTCCCGGGACACGGGAGTCTCAGCTGTAACCTCCGGGTAGTCCTCGTGGATAAGATGGTTGGTCACCTCCGGGTGTGGAGCATCGGGATGGGGATTTGAAGGGAGAAAGGGAACTAGGGAGAAGAGGCAGGAGGGTGCAAAATACAAATTTTGCCTCCTTTGTCAATTATTTTGGAGGGCTTGGGAAGAGGTCTCCTGCATTCACTGCTTTGGGGTTAAGCCTGGTACATTGAGGAACAGACTCGGGAAGGTGGGCACGGACTGCACGAGGGGGTGAGGGGAGCGGTGGGGGGAGCGGCCAGTGGTGCGTCTGAAGGCTAGATGGGCGAGGGCAGGAGGCCGCAGCTGTTTCTCCTGATCACCCCCCACCCCAGACATCACAGGGATTAGGAAGTGAGAGGCCCTTCTCTGTTCTTTCCTGATTCTACCCATACGGGGCTGCTTGGCTTTAGATAAAGCCCTGGGTTTCAGAGAAACAAGAGTCAGTAGTGCCATCAGCTCAGCGTAGGCTGTAAGCCCTGGAGAGCTCCTCAGGCCACAGACCAGCGAGCCACCCCCGCCCCCCGAGTTTCTCATTCAGCTGATATCGGGGCCCTGTCATCCACGGGTTTCAGCTGACCCCAGGTGCCGCTGAAGCCACTGTCTGAGCACCCCCAACTTCGAGGGAAACAGTCTCTGTGCCCAGAGAGCCCAGTTTGAATTTCAGCTCTACCTCTAAGCTGTTAACCTTGAATACACTTCTCAACAAGGCAGGAAAGGAAATGAGCTGAGAGGAAACTTATCGGCATCTGTGCCTGAGATCCTGGGCTCCTGGGTAACGCTAGGGAGCTGGGCCGGCGCAGGGCCCCGGAGCTCACATGCAGCGCACACTGGTCTGAGCCCAGGTGAGCGGAAGGCTGGAGGCGGGAGGTGTTGGGCAGGGGTCTGCCAGAACCTTCTGGAGCGCGATCACTAAGACCCTCCCCCTCCACTGCTCCTCCCATCCTGCGGTTCCCGGTGCAGCCCGGCTCCCTCCCCTTGTAGCTGCTTCGAGTTGTTCCCCTCGCGGTGGGGCAGGATTTACACCCTCTGCCAGCAGCCTCCTGCTCAGCACTCCGTGTGACTGCAGAGACAGCTGGCCAGTGCGGAAAGCGGAGCAGGAGAAAGAAGGAATCAAAGCTCACCAACAACACAGCCGCTCTAATTGGGCCGATAAGCCACTGGCAGGGATCAGCACAGCCCTTGGCAGGACCTGCTCGGTCTCATCGACAGCTGACAACAGGCTTTGTCCTTCAGTCCCTGCCATTGTCAGGACATTATGACATTAAAATGCCTTTGTGAGGTTACAGCTACACTGGCTGCATGTCTTGGATACACAGAAACAATTTTATTATTTTTACGAAGGGTGAAAACGCTCTGTCTCATCAAACTTTTGACATTCATTCCCCCATTTTAAAAAGAAAAACCTCTTAAAATTGTGGCTTAACTTCTGGCTGGTCATGTGTGTCCCTTCTCGCTTCCCATCTAACTCCTCAGCACAGGCAAAGGCTCTGGTCTTGGCACATCCTGGCCTGGTCCCAGAGGTCCTTCCTGTGATGACTGACATGGGCAAAGTTCACACATACCTTCCTGCTACTGTGCTCCACACACCTATCATTACCATCATCCAACAGCATCTAGATGAGGGCAGTGAAGGGCTTCCCACTGGCTTGAAGCCATTTTGATTTGAGGTGATTTCAGTACAAGGCAAGGTTTTAAATTATTGCTCTTGACCTTTGTTCCTCCACAAAGCCAGGGCTTTATGCATATGTTAATTTTATCACTGTCCTGATGATCTACCCGGAGCGGAGTCTTTGAATTTCCTAATAGTAATGACTCACTTGGAAAATTAAAAACTACTGGGAAGTACAGAAGAGCTGGGTAGATTTCAGGCCTACTGTGAGCACATTCCCAGGCCTCAGAATCACCATCATATAGACAGATCCTTCAAGAACATCTGCCGAGGCATACTTAAACTGGGTCTGTAGATAACTTTCATCATTTTGAAATTCTATGCAAAATTATGTGTATATTTGCACATGTGCAGCTTTCTTGAAAAAGTCTAGATTTTGTCAAAATTTCAAGGGAGTTTTTGATACATCCACACGCAAAAGTGGCCTACTGAACCTCCTTTAAAAAAGACCAAAAGAACTGAAAATCTGTTCAAAGTCTAACAACCTGGGGACACAGCAAGACTAAAAATAAGGGCCCTTGACTCCCAACCTTGTCCACTTCCTATCGTGCCGCACTTCCTGATTTGGAAACAGAAGTATGTAGCCACTATTCCAATGAAAGCAACAGGAAATAAATGTACTTAGCTGGGAAAAAAAATGTATCAGAAACAGATACTATACCACATCACTAACTGATGGCTCAAATAAGCCTTATTTCTAGCAAAATAGTTAAACTCCTATGTACAGGTTGTGAATTATTGCCTTCTTGAGGTTCTTAGTCAACCACGAAGCCCCAGAGAAGAATTTTTACTTATGATTCACCGGGTGAGCACAAGAGTTGCATGCCTGTTGCAGTGAGAGAAATGTTTCAGTAGTGGGTAGAAATAAGCTCTAAGGAGTTAAAGTGATGGGGAATGCGAGTTAGAGAAACACAAGGGCCTCGGTTTAGGGGGAGGGGAGGGTAGTGGGTTCAGCCAAGGAAACGTCCCCAGAGCCTACCTTTCCACACTCCCCCAGCCTCTCCTTCTCCAAGAGTTTTTGGGACTCCTTTTCCCAATAGGCCATCAGTGCCTCTCTGCTGAATGTCCCTGTGGGCGTTTTCTCAGTCAGACTCTTTTGCCTGAGCCCCACAGGAAGGTTACGGTCCGGCTCAATGTCTTCCAGCTCCCTCTCCAGCTCCTTCAGCTCCTCAGCTGTCAAGGAGGCCAAGAGTTCATCCTCATCAATGGATTCATATTTACTAAGTCCTCTTCGGTAGCCAAAGGTAGACATGGTCCCTGCTTTGTCAGACCCCCAGGTTGCTGGGAGAAGCAGGCATTCAAGGCAGCCAGAGGCGAGCAGGGAAGCAAGTGGGAAGGCTGGGCAGCAACTGGTGCTCGCAAGGGCTGCAGTAGCCTTTTAAGCGCGGTGATGTAGGGCTGGGACAATGCAGGGCGGGTGAAAGCATGGGCTGTTTTAAGCATCAGACGTCAGCTAGACATTTGAACACAAAGAATGTCACATCGGTGGTGCGTAGAGGTCTCAGGAGCACTGGGGATTATTAGCATAGTGGCCAGGGCCATATTTAGCTGAGCCTGATAGCTCGTGAGGACAGGCCGAGAGTGCTGCAGACGGGAGTGACAGTTCTTCCCATTTTCTGTTCGCACTGCGAGGGAATAAAGCTTCATTCGAAAATGACTTGCCACTACCCCACGGCTGGGGAAAGATCCTTTCACTGTCATCTTAGGGGTTGAGAAATGACTCCACGATACCTTCTAGGTAATTATTTCGGATTTCCTGTGAACATACTATGGGCGACATGGGTAGAAATAGAGGCTGCAATAACACAGTCCTTACAATTTCATTGTATTTTGCAGTTTGCAAGACTTTTCCATATCATTTTTCCTAGCCATGAACAAGTGAGAGAGATAACATGATCCTCACTACAGATTTTGGCAGTTGGGACACCGAGAGATTAGGTGGAATATGCAGAGCCGGACGGTGGGAAGGACCGAAGTATCTTCCCCTGCTGCACTGAGTGGCTTCGTTTTCCTCCTTTTGCTTGTTAGCAAAATGTTAGATTCCTGATTAAAACACTAATAATAAAGCTGGACACGATTTATGAAAGAATGACATTGCTACCCTAGTGCTAAGCATGTCGTGTGTTTTACTTCATTTAATCCCACAATCCTTTCTTTATTGCCCATGTTATACCATTATAGGCCTAAGGGAGGTTAAGTAACCAGCTCAGGAGCACAAAGCTAAGAAGCGGTAGTGCTGGAATTGAAACTCGGATTTGCATCTAAGCTGGAAATTAAAGCTTATTTGTAATTATATATATATTCTTGTGAATATGTTAAAAATATACATACTTTACAGGACTTCATGATAATAATGAAATTTTAATATTAAAGGTATAAACATCTTTTACAATGTATACGCCTGTAAATGTAAACTTATCAGTTCATTTATAATATTTTAATAGTTTCATTCATACTCTCAGAAATTGGTGAATATTTGTGTTATTTCTAAGATTGGATTATGGATAATTTTGCTGTAAACATTTACATGCAAGTCTTTGGCCATATAGCTTCATATACTTTTGGGTAGACATTCAGAAATAGAGTTACTGGTTTATATGAAGAAGGCACTTTTAAAGAAACTATAACTGTTTTCCAGAAAGGTTGGACCATGTACACTTTCACAGCAACCGACAAGAATTCTGATATTTTATGTCATCATCTGCTATTGTTTGTCTTTCTGATAATAGTCATTTTAGTGAGTGTAAAATGATGTTAAACATAACTCCTTGTATTTGCTGGCTATCTTTTGTAAAATTATTCAACATTTATGCTTATTTCCAGTATATGTGCTGCTGAAGTGAGCACAGATTTATGCTTATTTCTAAGTTGAGTTATCTCAATGATTCAGAATTAATGTATTCTATACAGAGCTACTTTATCAGAAATATAATTTATATATTTTTCCCATTCTGTGGATCAACTTTTAGTGTCTCTTGAATAGCACATGTTTTAAATTTTGTTCATTTTTATTTTTTCGTAGTACCAGGGATCTAGCTCTGGACCTTGTCCTTACCAGGAAGGCACAGCCCCACTGAACTCCACCCCTAGCCCCAAATGTTTTCAGTTTTGATGAAGTCTAATTCATCATTTCTCTTCTATTGCTAGCATTTTGGTGCTATATGTAAATCATTTCCTAACCCAAGGCCACAGAGATTCATTCTTTTTCTTTCAATAGCTTTATTTTTATAGCCTTTCATGTTTAGACTTCTTACCCACTTGACTTGATTTCTGTGTTCATGTAAAGAGTATAAGTTCATTTTTTACATAGCCATATCCAATTATCTTCACAATATATTTTAAAATACTATTTTCCTCTATTGAATTGGCTCAGAATCTTTATGCAAAATTAATTGACCATAAATGCAAGGGTGTATTTCTGAAGTCACTTCTGTTTTATTGACCGTCTTTCTTTCCTTATGTCAGTACCACATGGCTTTCATTACTGTGGCTTTGAGGTCTGTTTTAACATTAGGAACTCTAAGCCCTCTAATGGCTCTTTTGTAGGAATGATTTGGTTAACTATTTTAACTCATTCTGGTACTCTATCTCCAATAATAACTATGACACTTTTAAGTGATCCTTATGAGAGAAATAATGAGATTAAAATGATGAGTTCATTTTTTAAAATTTATTTTTAAGACATAATATTTTCATACTGCTAAGGTATACTATGATACTTTAATCCATATATACATTATATAATGATCGGATCAGAGCAGTTAGCTTTGCTGGTTTGTTTACAGACTGTCACATAACTTTTGTGTAGCCTCAGTGAAGGTGCATCTCTTTATTTGAAAATGAGTATGGGGCTGAGGATTTAGCTCACTTTTTCTGGGGCCTACTTGCAAGCCCAAGGTCCCAAGTTTGATCCTTGATAACAACAATAAAATAAGATGACTGTGATCTTTTGGCAATAGTGGTATGATATGAAAGTTGAGTATAGTAAATGAAATGTTATTCAGTTTTATAATGACATTTTAAATAAGAATTATTCCAATCATGTGAAAAAACTTTTTTAAAGGAAAAGATACATAAATTGTATCACAAATTCATGCTTTTAATAACTATGTGTTTGGCAAATAGATATGGTGATTACTATGTAAGTTCTAGGGTACATAATTATGTAAAAATAATGGAATTGTTTTTTTCTCTTTTATGTTTGTAATTATATGTGTGTGTGTGTGTGTGTGTGTCTTTTTCATTTTAAAATTTATTTTTAGGACATGTTTCCAGTACATAATGTTTAAATTCTAAATTTCTTTTAATTTATTAAACCCATAACACATGCCAGATTCCAGTTTAATTACTGGCTCAGAGCAGTGATCGGTGCCAACAAAGGGTCTTTTGTGGAGCTTGCATTCTAGTTGGGAGAGACAGATGACCTATTAATAATATGTAGATACAGAACATGTCAGATAGTAGCTTTATGGAGAAAAAAAGAACAGGGTCAAGGGGGAAGAGGAAAATCATGGGAGTGATATTTCATAGAGAAAGATTTCTTTAATGAAGTGGCTTTGAAGTAAGGAGACCCCACTGACCTGGAAAAATAGGGGTTTGATACATACAGACTGTGATATATGAACACCATGAGTGGAAGAGTACATTCCACAGATTCATTACTTGTTGGATGGCTCAGATCTATAGAAAATCCTTTTTTGTATTTGGTTGAAACTTGCTGGAAAATCACCCTATATATTTTGTTCCCTCACAGAATGAGTCAGAATATATAAAGTCTCATTTGAGTTTCTCCAGCTAAATCTAGGCATCCCATGAATGACTGTGAAAAAGACTATAGAACAGGAGGTGTTAGTATGTTTTGTGTTGAGGCAGCATCACTGAAAAAAAATTCTCTTTAGGACATTGAATTAAGAGCAACGCTTATTTAGATACAGTATGTTTGTTACAAATCACTCTGCTTACAATAATGATCATAGCTTAGGCATAATCCTAGTTCATGGAATCTTGCTGTATTCTCCATGAACTGAATCTGTTGGATAAAAACCTGTTAAGTTATCAAACTGCCATTTGACCATGGCTATACTCAACTATGATGAATAATTTATATTTCCTTGGAAAATTCTTTATATCAAGGGGGTAAAAAAGCCAAACATGTGTTTTCCAAATATCAGTGTTTTGTGTCTTGGGACTTTTGTGATTTGTATAAAATTATTTTGAGGATAAACAACACTACAGGACTTTTGAATATTAACATTTTTAAAAATTGATTTTATTGGTACATTTTATAAACATGTTATGATCACAATCAACATTGAGAATTTACATGACATGACTTTCTCATTTTATATTAGCATTTTTGACTCTTAAAAAATCATTATCTTGGAAAAGTTTTTGTACTTTTTAAAATAGGCATCTGGTTTTCCCAGCACCACTTTTTGAATTGACTATGCTGTCTCTGTAGTACTTCTTGATTCTCACTTAGATACCCTCAGATATCTCTCAGTACACTGACGATTTCCTTTTCCAGGAAAATTGGAGGTCTTTGCTCTCAATCTGTTTCTCTGTTAGCGTCCTCTAGAAAATGATACTTATTTGTTCAATACACATTCGCCAGTTGCCTGCTGGGAGCTGGGATCACAAACAGGACAACAGAAGTCAATCCCGTCTCTTCTCTGCAGCTGTTCCCCGTCCTGGGAGGGCAGACCGCAGACAATAACACAGAGCAGAGACTCCTCCAGCCCAGAGCCAGGTGCCAGGAAGAGGACAGCAGAGAGCTTCAGAGGAAGACAAGAGTGGAGTCAGAGGAGTTGCAGAAGTTGAAGAAGCTTGCTGGGCCAACAGGTGTGTGGAGACGATCCACATATTACTGTAAAGTTACTGCTTTGGTGTCTTGCTCCCATTCTGCCTTTGAAGAGCCACCAGCAATCTGCCCTACACATGCTTAATTTATAAAGGTGAAGTGTTTGATGCAAAGGGCCCTCCAAGTCACTTCAGTGTCTTGGACTTTATCATTATCTCCCGAGAAGCGGTTAGCTCTAACACACCCTTGGCCACCATCCATAGCCATAACCTGCAATAGCGAGTACTGTATCCTGCACTAACACACTCAAGGAGAAAGTGGAGAGAACTAATTCGTTAGTGTCTCCAAAAGTCAATGAAACCAGCCCTCTCGCCAGGCAAGAATTTCAGTAAGTAACATTTAAACGCGGTAGTTAGAGACTCCTGACTATTGCGCCTACTTTAGTCTGATGCTTTATACAGAATTATGAAAATGAATTACTTTCCTATGGATTATATACTCTTGACAGTATTTAGGACTGTTACTGTACCCTACACATTATTTCTAACCTTAACAGTCCCTGAATTTCAAGAGGAATTTAATAATTTTGGGAATTGTTCGTATTGCAACATTTTTGTGTGGGTATTTTTGTTTATAATGACAGAATAAAATACATGAATTATATGAGTTTATTTATTTAAAACATTTAACATTTATATATTAATTTTTAATTAAAAACTTCATTTCTGTGGGCCTTCTGATTGGGCCTACAAGGGGTCTTTATCACTTGAAGATTTAATATACTATATTTACCTTTGTTGATCTTTAAAGTTGTCCTTTTATTTAGATAAAATTTGTATCTTTAAGCTCAAGAGTATTTCGTGAAACTTCAGAAAATCTTCAAGTATCTGACTGGTCTCTAAATTTAACCTACTTAAACCAACTTGATAACCCTCTTTTCGGTTCTCACACCACCCTCAGGGCTTCCAAGGTTCGGAAGAAGTTATCTTCATCCACCACTTGCTGGAGGCTGGGATTCCTTTCAGTTCTTCTCTGTCATGATGCTCTGTCAACAAAGCCTGGGGCCCTGGATGGTGACTGGTCCGGAGTTCTTAAGGAGATTCTAGCTATTCCCCTTGTGTCTGCTGGCCTCGACAGGGGAGGGAGGGTCTCCCTGGACCCCTCACTGTCTCCCTTCCTCACAGCACAGATCTGGTCAGATCAGTCCGTGTTTCACATGGCTGGCAGCCACGGTCCTTCAGACAGAACCAGTGGCCAAGCGTCTGGCTCCTCCAGGGTGGGTCTCTGCTCACCTCTCCTGCTTCAGCTTGAACCCTTTTCCCCAACGACCTTCGCTCTTGAGCGTACTGGGCTACGCTCTCCCCAGTCGCTCCACCACCCAGCCATTGTGCTCACCGCCTCTGCCTGGAAAGCCTTTGTCTCTTCGCTTGGCTCCCATAAAACCTGATCCCATGGCCGCGCCCCTTGGGAGGGCGTGCTTGTTCCACGAGAGCCTCTGCAGAGCGCGAGCTTCTCCAGCGAAAGGCGTCAGTCATCCTCGCTCAGTGTCCCGAGGGCTCAAGTAATTACTAGTTGTTCAAGAAAGTAGTTTAAAAAACAAAGCGGAAGAGCTTGAGTGCAGGTAAGAATAGATCCAGGGCCTCTGGATCCTGAAGATCATATAATGATGGGGATTTCTTTTAAGCAAATAATACAAAATAAATATAAAATCAAGAAACAAAAAAACTATTTGAAAAAAATAAGAGCAATCAAGACAAAATTATTGGGCTTCATGGACTCAGGCTTCTTGTGATTTTGTTTTCTAGTGCTGGGGATTAATTCTAAGACCTCAAGCATGCTAGCCAAATGCTCTAACAGTGATCTACACCTAAACCCTGGATCTTCCTGAATAGTTTATCAGAAATGTTTTCAGAGAAAAACTGCAATTTTAAACTGACTTTTTATTTTTTACTCTCCCCTCAACTCTCTGCTACTCCTAGAAACCTTAATATTTATAGGGGCCTAAGAACATGCTTTGTAGTTGATTTGCATGCAAGTAGAGCCTCCAAAATAATGAACCAGCACATCTGGCCAGCAAGCGTTCCTATCCCACAATGCCGTTTTTATTTATTTCAGTGATGACCTTATATAATATGTGCCCAGTTTGCTGGTGAGGAAACCATGCTATACTATCATTGGCAAACTGGGGCTATGGGATTCTTTTATTTTCACAATTGTCAAGGATCTCTCTATTACTCACAAGCTACTTCCAACTTTGGCCTTTTTTATCCCCAAGTGTGATCTCATCTCTGTCACTCTCCAGGTGCAAGTTTGCTTCTTGGGATAGAACTAAGGAGTTCCCAACTCACACTGAAGAGGTGGCTTTTCAACATTTCTTCTAGGGGGTTTGTAACAAGGCTGTGACATGAGGGCAGAGCGGCTCCTAAGGAAGTCAAGCTTCCGCCTTTGCTCCGTCTGTTCGTCCGGAGCTTCTCAGATGACTGAAGAGAGGCTCCCAGGGGAGAATGTCAGGCAAAGGTCGGGCTCTGGGCAGACGACCCAACAGGCCACAGGGATCAGATGGGAACCAGCAATTCCCTTATCAAGTCTTTGCTCTCAAGCTCAGCAGCCAAGCAAACTCAGAGCTGTGCCAACGTGCAGAGAGCATGAGTCAAACTTAAAATTAGAGGTATTTATAACAACAGCTCACAATTGTATAATATTTATAGCTTACAAAATGCTTTTACATACAGCCAGTGTGACGGTCAATATAATATAATGGTTTCTCTTTAATAATTGTGCATGCTAATTTTTACTGTGTGGGGGGCACACGACAAAGTAAATACTCCATTTTACAAAGGATGAGACTCTTGGAGTATACACACAACTCTAAGCTGCTTCTCACACTTGAGGGTTACTAGTTTGTCATTTCCAAAAGAAACACGGGTGGGATGAAAGGCAGATGTGTAATACCACACAGCACTAACCAGGACCAACCCTAACTGGCTTCCAAATCACACCAAGGCATGTACAATCAGGGTGGCCTGGCTATAGACAGAACAGATGTGTAATAAAGCATCTAATGCTTGATCACAGATATAGTAGGTCTAGTAGTCATTTGCTGATCTGATTCACGCAGAATCACTGTACCAATGTATGCAAGCAAATAAATATATAAACTGACGGTATTAAAACCACAAAGGCAGAAATATGATTTGTGGAAAAAATTTCAGAGTGAGAAGGAAATACCTGAGTTGTATCAAACAAGTCTTTCATCATGTGCAATAGACCAGGAGGATGCATTCCTTATGAGAAGAGAAAAAGGAAAAAGACGTGATACACATCATATGACCTCTAATAAGGGAAATGTTGCTTAGAGAGGACAAAAGGATCTTACATTCATTTTAGCAAACACGTCAGTTGCAACCCTCAATGTTGGCGTCAGGGTTTTGGACAGATACACTCACAGTGGTGTTGAAAAACATGGGGCGGAGTACGGGAACCCAAGCCATGGTGGTTTTCCTGGGCATAGATTGGCTTCAAGCTCCTTGAGAAAACTCCACGCCCTGCAGCCAACGGTACTTTAAAGAGAAGAAATGCTGAGGTCCTTCTGGAAAGATCAAGTAGAAAGGTGAAGTCAGAGTCAAAGTCCAGGAAGACGGGGACTCAGTACGACCGTAATAGGGCAGTTGCTGCTTCAAAGCTGCTATCTCCTTACTAAGCTTTTTCATTTGCAATTTTATCATGAAAATCACAGGTGCTGTGTTTTCCATACAGACACACTCCTCGCTGACCTTCACAGTTCCTTTGTGTTCTCAAGCTCTGCAGCCTGTGGATTGTTTGTCTTCCGTCGCTTTGCCCTGGCCCTCTCTTCTGCAGCCCAGCTCTCTCCTCCTCTCCTTTCTGGAGCTGATTCTCAAAGGTGTTATGATAGACCCCAATCCTTTGTCAATGCACGCCCATCAAGAATGGAGTATTGTTAGCTCTTCGATTTACAAGTCTGCGTGCATTTGTTTTATAAACTGAAAGAGGTGGAAAAGTCATCTTCCAGACAGTGTGGACAGGGCTGACACTGGCCGCGCAGGCTCTGCCGGCCTTGAAGGCTGCTTTTCCTGCTCTTCCGGGTCGCAGGACAGAACCAAGTCCCGCGTTCCTGGCACAAGAACCAAGCGCTTCCCCTCGGAGCCAGATTATTCCAAGACGGTCTCCTCGCCAGGCTGTAAACGTGGGATCACCCATCCCGAAAGATTCTTCCTAATTTTGCCTTTTAAGGTGATTTTAAAAGGAATGATTTGTATACTAGAAAATTTATAGATTATATGAATTGCTGATATATATGCTGTAACATTCTCTGATTTTTCTAGGAAACTCAGTTGTGCCACTATCACCAAAGAGTAATTTCAGAATCCTTCTGCTGTACCCACTCGCTGTAGGCCCTTGTCCCCACCCCCAGCACCAGGCAACCGCTGATCTGTTTCAAGTCTGTTAGTTCTTCAGCTATTTTAAGTAACTGTAATCATACAGCTTGTGGCCT
>PVIC010050646.1:0-12745 GCA_004025085.1 Thryonomys swinderianus
GTCTGCGGGAAGGGGCAGCTCACCCTTCACAGGTGAGCACACCTCCATCATGGCAGTCTGTGTTTCTTGTCTCTTTTCCTGAGGACTCTTTCAAACACTTATTAACTTGCCTGTCTATTGAAACATTTAAATTTATGCCATCCAGACAACTAATTTCATCTAGCTCTCTGGACTCTAAAAAGTATCCATAGATCTCCCAAAACACTCCCGCAAACAATTTTGCATGTGGGGTCAAAAGTTCCATAAACTTGTGTGTTTCAAAAAAATCTGTGGATTCTACTTTAAGAAACCCTAGTATAGACAGTTCCTAGTATTACTCTCATCTTATACACATTAAGGTGATGGACTATTCATGCTCTTTTTATGGTAACTTTATTTAGAAAGATCTCTTGTGCTCATACATATTTGTTGTATTATTTAAAATACAGAATTCTTCTACAGAGAATGAGACTAGTACGACAGATAAAGCTAAATATCAAAATGTGTTTGTTGTGGCATGCATTGAACATACACTATATAGAGCCTGTACAAAGAAAGCAAAGATTGTGAGGTCTTGTCACCTAATCTGTAGAATGAATTGATGACTGAAAAGTCCAGCAGCTCCCATTAAATGGCACCTCTTTTCCTATCGCTAATACAAAATTATTTCCCCATATTAGTATATCTCAATTAGAGTTAATTTCAGATATAGGTTATAGGTTAAATTGTGTTTGTACCTGATAAAAGGTAGTAAATATAAAGAGAGAGGGCTGTACACATGCAGAATTCCTGAACTTCAGGATGTATCAAATCACCTTGGGAACCTGTTTTAGAGGCAGACCCCTACAAACTTCTCCAAGAAATCTTGATTGGGTAGTTCAGAGATACAATGTTTTTAAATCTGTATTTTCAGCACAACTGCTAGTTTTGATGTTGGGGCTTCCATAGAAAAACATAAAAACTGTTAAACTAGGAAATATTGAAGGTCTAGGGAAACAAGAAAAGTTAAAAGATAAAATCAGTGAGGAATTCTCACACGGAACGGGAACTTCCCAAGGGGAGGAGTGAAAGAAGATACAAGAAAATACGCTGGCAAATATATAAGAAAATGCCTTCAACTCATAATGTGAATTTCCATAGAAAGGGCTCAACTGATGCCTAGAAATGCATGAAAAAATTTACCCATAAAAATATGTAATTATGAAACTGAGAATGCTATAAATATAAAATATTAAATTTCAGAATCTTTCAGAAAATAAAAATCTGTATGCATGATATGAAGAACAGCTGATTTTTTCAACACCAATACTGAAAACTTAAGAACAACGGAATGGAGTTTTCAAAATTCTTATTATATATAATTTTTACCGTATAATTCTGTAGCCGGCTACTCAATCAATAAAATCATATAAAGTTTCACAAAATCTATTTTCCATTACACCCATTCTCAGACATCACTGGAAAATAGTATCTCCCTAAATGAGGAAATAAGCTGAAGTGGGAAGAGAATGAGATTGAAGAAATAGGATTTAACATGGAAAGAAGGTCAAAAAAGTTCCCTGAGAAGTAGCTGGTTGGTGATTTAAAACAATGGCCAATGCAACATGTACAAGAAACCAACTGGAACAGCAAAGATGTTTACATGAACAGGAACCTAATACAACAATCCCCACTCTGGGAAAGGTTGTGCTTAAATGATTGTTTTCTAGAGTTATGGAATAGTAAGGATAGACTGTCATTTTATCTAACAGTCCAAAACACAAAATGAAGAAAATAAAAAAACTGAGAGAATTGTTAATAATTAATAAAACCTTAAGCAAATGAAGAGTACAATTATTTAGCAGCAAGTATTTATTAATACAGTGGAAAATATCAATTTCAATGTATATTTATGACAGTTCGTTGAAAATCATTTGGTTGGATATCTATGGATTTAATTGTGAAATTTCTGTCCTTTTCCACGGTCTGTGTACCTGTTTCTATGCCAGTCCCATCTGTTTTTACTAATATAGCTTTGTAGTATAAATTGAAGACAGATATTGTGATTCCTCCAGCTTTGTTCTTTTGTCAAGATTTCATTGGCTATTTGGCATATTTTGGCGGTTCCAAAACAGTTTTAGTGTTGGTTTATCCAGCTCTATAAAGAATATCATTGGTATTTCTATGAGGATTGGATTGAATCTTTAAATCACTTCAGATAATATGGGCAGAAAGCAGACATGCTGGTGAGCATGTGGAGAAAAGGACTCTCATACACTGTTGATGGGAGTGCAAATTAGTACAGCCACTATGAGTTTCCGCAAAAACTCTTTAAGAAAGGGCAGGGGATTTAGCAGATTTAGCTCAGCAGTTCCAGCATCTGCCTTGCAAGCACAAAATCCTGAGTTCGACCCCCAGTAACCACTACATACCACAATGCTGGGTGTGGTGACACACCTGTAATCCCAGCATTCTAACAATGGGGAAGCAGAAACAGGAGGATTGCTGTGAGTTCAAGGCTTGCCTGAGCTACATACTGAGCTCAGGGCCAACCTAAACTACAAAGCAAAGCCCTGTCTCAAAAACAAAACAAAACAACAACAACAAAAATAACTCTTTAGAAAATACATTTTCTGTACAAGCAGCTATTGCACTTTTAGGTATATAGCCAAAGAAAATGAAATCAATGTGCCAAAGAAATATATGTATACCCATATTTATTACAGCACTATTAACAATGATTTAAGTTATGTAATCAATCTAGGTGGCCATCTACCTCTCCTACTCCTCCTCCAGCCTCTGGTAACTACTTCCTATTGTGTTTCCATGAGACTTTTTCAGATTTCACATATAACTGACATTATATTGTACGTATATGTCTGTGCCTGGGTTGTTTCACTTGAAAATGTCCTTCAGTTCCATCCATATAGTTGCAAATGACCAGTTTTCATTGCTGTGCATACACACCACCTCTATCCACTCATTCATGGATGAATATTTAAGGTATATCTACAGCTTGGTTAGGAATGAGGCTAAATAAACAAGATGTAGCTATCTCTTCAACATAGCCAATTTTAATTTACACTTAGAAATGAGATTGCTAGATAATTTGATATTTTATTTTTAGTTTCTAAGGGACCTGCATAATATTTTCCAAAATGACTGTGCTCATTTATATTCCCATTAGCAATGTATCAGGACCCCCTTTCCCACATCTTTGTCAATACTTGTTATCATCCATCTTTTTGGCAAGAGCCATTCTAATATCCAGGAAGTAACATGCCACATAGTTTTAATAAGCACTCACCTGATGATTAGAGATGTTGGTTAATGAAAGATCTGTCTGCTGAAACCACAGAAAGATTGATAAAAGAAATTGAAAAAAGACAAATCAATCAAACACTATCCTGTGCTCACAGTTAAGGACAATACAGTTCTCATGTGCATAGTGCCCAACTTAATGATACAAGGCAATTTTACATCAAAATTTCTATATTGTATTTTACTGAAGTAGAAGCTACCCTGAAGTTCATATGAAGCAAGAAAAAATTCTGAGTAGCCAAAATGGTCTTGAGCAAAAAATAACAAAGCTTGAGGTATCACACTCCCTGGTTTCAGTATAACATAAAGTTACTGTGATCAAAACATTATGACATTGGCTTAAAAACAGACATACCACACAATGGAACAGAACAGAAAGCTGAACAAAAAGCCAGAGTAGTTAGAGTCAAGCCTTTTTTCCTTTGAGACAGGGTCTCACTTTGTAGTTCAGCTGGCCCTGAGCTCACTCTGTAGCCCAGGCAGGCCTCAAATTTAGCAATCCTCTTGCCTCTGCCTCCCGAGTGCTGGGATTACAGATGTGAACTACCATGCCTGGTACTGTGGTATGTAGTAGTGATTGCTGGTAGGTATAAATCATCACACCCTGTATTGTTGTATGTGGATACTGGGAATTTAACCAGGGACTTTGAGCTGGTGAGACAGGTGCCTGAACCACTGAGATAAATCCCTGGCCTGAGTTGATATATTTTTAACAAAGATGCAAAGAACATACAACTGCAAAAGGCTACTGT
Source organism: Thryonomys swinderianus (assembly GCA_004025085.1). Lineage (NCBI taxonomy): Eukaryota > Metazoa > Chordata > Mammalia > Rodentia > Thryonomyidae > Thryonomys > Thryonomys swinderianus. Next base: position 4,032 of record PVIC010050646.1, read on the forward strand.
GCTCAAAAACTACAAATTCTCCAATGATGAGTGTGATTGTGAGCTGTTTATAAAATGTATCAATAAAAAATTCAACTAGAAAAAAACTACTGTTGAGAGAACTGCCCATGTAGACAAGGATGATATTGCACCTTTATGTCACGCTCCACAAAGAAGCCAACTCAAGGAGGACAAATGACTCACAGAACTTAACCTGCAACAGTACTATGAAACATAGAGGAAAATCTCTCAAATGCTAGTCTGGGCGATGATTCCTTAAGACTCTCAAAGCACAGGCAACAACAACCACAACATAATCAGAGTTCTACCAAACTCAAAAGCTGTGTGGAACATGACACGAGGAACACAGTGAAGAGACAACCCACAGATTCCAAGGAAATACTTGCCACCCATCCACCCACTGAGGAGCTGGTATGTAGAGTATATAAGGAATGCAAACAACTTAATCCCAAGTAAAAGTCCAACTTTTAAAATGGACAGAATACCTGAATGGACAATGTTTTAAAAACCAATTGAAGTGGCCAACAGATGCGAGAAAACTCCTTAGCATCTCTAATGAGGGAAATACAAATTAAAACCACAATGAGCTATCACCCCATGCCTATTAAAATGGCTATTATCAAAAGAGGATTTAAATTCTTTGGTAGAAAAATTAACACATTTACAAGGATCATTTCCATTTTAAATAGCTCAGAAAAAGAATATTAGACAAAAATTGATGAAATCTGAAGACATTCTGTAGTTTACTAGATTGCACTGTTTTTAATTTTTTAGTTTTGATCATTCCACCATGATCACACAAAATGTTAATATTAGAGCAGAGCAAGCTAGGTGAACTATATATGTTTGCAACTCTTCTGAAAATCTATTTTTCCCAAAACAATTTTTTTTTTGAGACAGGGTCTTGCTTTGTAGTTCAGGCTGGCCCTGAACTCACTATGTGGCCCAGGCAAGCCTCAAACTCAGCAATCCTCTTGCCTCTGCCTCCCAAGTGCTGGTATTACAGGTGTGAGCCACCACACCCAGCTCCCAAAACAAATTTTAAAGATTCCTATAATCAAAACATACGTTTCTGTTGCATGTATTTTATGTAGTAAAAGACAAGTACATGCGGTTAATGTGAGTCATGCACTGACATAGCCAAAACTTCCTAGTTCAGAAATTTACAGAAAATATGTCACTATCTATAGCAGACTAACTTTTATGATGAATTAAGCATTTCTAGGAAGATTAATATTCAGTGCCCAGAATGGTGTTACTAATGTATTTCTGAACAGCATCAAATATTACAACTACTAGGAACAACTGGAAGAAGAAATATCTAATAGGACTTTAAAACTAAGTATCTATATGAGTTCATATCACAAACATAATTGAAGTAGACTGAAATGTGCCCTGTACTCCTAAAATTATTTGGGTGAGTTTGAATGCGTTCTCATAATCCAGTCCCTAAACCAGCCTGGAATCCTGAGGTGTTAAACTAGCCAGAAATGCCAGTTTGAACAGTTTAAGGAAAAAAAAAAATGGTATTCCTTCTCCTAACTGAGGCCAGAAGTGATGCTGGCTCCGTGAGGGGATTCTGAGGCCCAATGATGTTGTCACAGCTTAGTTTCCCTCTAGCACTTGCCCCTGCTTCCAAAGAGTTTGACACTTTCTCTGGCTTTACACCATGTTCCCTCACGACTCCAGGATTGTAATCTTCTGGGTTTATCTCTGTCTGGAACATTTTAGCTGCCACATTTAATTCTGATTCATGAGAGTGAAGTTAGACTCTACCCTAATAAGGACAGAGTGATACAGGCCTGTGAAAAACACTAAACTCTAATTGGGATGTGGTCATACTGCAAAATTCCTGTTGTTTTTTCTTTATTTTACTAGTATATGTTTGCACTTGGTGTCGTTTATAATCATATCACACCTTATCTGTTTTTTTAATCCCTTCCCTCCCTTTTCTCGTCATCCTCCAGCTCACCTATGCCATTTTTCATTCTTATTGATATTATTAACCTTAGCTTATGTTACGTCACTGAATTCATGGAATTTGCAGTGGAGAAGACTGTGGATTTTAACAAAATGATTTTGATATCCGGCTATGAAGTGCTACAGAAAGCTGAGTAGTTTAATTAAAAAGTGAAGGATACATGAAAGACATTACTGCTTTCTTTACCATTTATTTCTGGTAAACTGGCAAATTCATTACACTAAATTGAAGGTGTTAGCTAAACTTGGACCTGTTAGAATTCAGTAACTTTGCCTACAATGTTAGAACAGTTAGGGACATGGTAAGAGACATGTTCAAAATTGTTTTTAATGTTTATTGAGGTTATCAACAAATCCCTATAAGAAAAAGACAGTCTAAATGTGGCTCACTATTAGCCCAGAAAGAAGGAAAAACAGCATCTGTAATCCAAAATTATGGAGTTGTCTAGGAAAAAAAATTGAATTATCTACCTGAACAAATATTTATGCTGATGGGTTAGGAGGTAAATGGTTTGGAAGGATGAATGGAGAAACACACACACACACACACACACACAGAGATATTAAAAACTGCTAAGCATTCTCTACCTAAGGAATACATAACATTGATGTCCACCTCAGGGACATTGCTTGAAATCTCTTCCAAAGACAAGCCAAATGTAGATAGAAGCCATTAAATGAAGATTTTAGAAAATAGAGCCTTGCTGTTTAGGAGGTCAAAGTCTCAAACCCTGAGGCTGTACTCATCATAATATTTCCTGGTATAGTTACTATGCAATAAAAATCACAAATATATATGGCAAAAAGCCTACCAAAGTGTAAAGGAAAATATACATTAAATTCCAACCTTGACCTTGAAGAGCCATGACTTAATCTTAAATTCCCTGAACACATATGAGAATTTAAACTAGAAAATCCCAGAAAGGGCATCTAATCCCATGCTTATTTTATATGAAAAGCATAAAGCATAGGTATGAGGGATTTTCCCAGGTGGCAGTGCATAAAGTGGTAGAAAAGATGTGATAAACTTATCCAGGTAGTACATTTGGGAACTGCCATTCCTGGCACAAGAAACCACTGTACTTCCAGGTTGGGAAATCATCACTGTTACTGGCCAGTAAGTAGTCCATGGTTTCTGCTACATATCAATAAACAATGTATGCTCCTTCCCTTTTCCAAAATAAATTTCATTATTCCTGTTTTGTTCTTTCTCAACTCTTTTATAGGAAGTAAGTTGAAAGTAGGGAGGAGTATTATAGCATTAATACCATGAGCAGTTACATTTGGACAGGATGAAAGGAAGAGCAGCTCAGTTATAGACCAGAATGGTAACCATGGAGACTTTGTGCTGTTCACTCTGGGGAAGAGTGAATGTATTCATATATGTTAAAGGAGTATATTTGAGAAGAAGCTAAGTGTAGATGTTGACTAGAGGGATAGATCATATTTAGCATTCTATTATATCTCCAACTTGCATCACAAATTTTTCCCACTAGACGGTAGCATCAGTGTTTGAGTATTATACCATTTGGTTGAATGATCCTACTCAGTAAAGTAATTCCCTTCTCTCTAGTCTAAAATCAAGAACCACACCAATCCATAGTTTTTCCTAAACTGATTGGTTCTGAAATGGGAGTGCAGTCTAAACTGTCTCCATCAGAATCATGATAAGTATTTAGTTCACGTTTTGTGGGAAGAGATTTTACCTCCATTGGACATGACCTGGAAGTCAACAGGATGAAGACAACACAGATGACTGATACAAAACAGGGGAAATCTATAGATCACAGATAGACAATTTCCGGATCTTCTCTTTGGTATGAACACCTGTAGATGCAAATGAGCTCTAGAAAGTATGACAGCTTTTATAGAGTGGGAAATTTCTATAGGAAACTTCGTGTGTGAATGTGATGAGGGGAAGGAATAAATATAATACAGAAAGAAAATAAAAGAGCATGTATAAAGGGGGTGAGGAGGTGGGGTGGGTAGGAATATGGGTAAAAATGAGAATTAACTTTTGTCATATACTGGTACAAATTCCCCAATGTTATATGTGATTTTGAGATGTATATAAATTGTACCAATAAAGAAGTCAATTAAAAAAAAAAAACAGGGGAAGTCTCTCAGGCCTGATGAGCCCCTGAAGTAAGTAACCTTAGAAGCTCGTGCTTCCTCTTAACTTCCATTTACACAAGAATTGAAAGTGTTATTTAATTCTAGTTTTTCTTTACTGCAGCTAAAAATACCCTGACTGATAAGCTGCATATTGCAATGACGCCCTGTGTTAGTTAACAATTTCAAAACTCCTCTTCAAAGGAATAATAATAATAATAGCTGGTTAATAATAGCTTAAAACATTAGAGGTTTGACTTTTCTTTTTATTGGGAAATGTTTGCCATACATAATTATCACACTCATTGTGGGGAACTTGTACCTATGCATAATATATCTTAGGTTTTTTTCCCATTTCCTTTACTTCCCCTCCATTCTGCTTCCCCTCCTCATTTCAAAAGCATTGTTTCCATTTTCTTCTTCCATTCTCTTTTCTTAAAACCCCTTCCCTTCCTTCTACTCCCCTTCCCCCTCCATTTTCTCATTTAAACAAATTCTTTCCACTTCCCAATATCTAGCCTCCATTTTTCTCCTTATTTACCCTTTGAGTTTCTCACCTAAGGGAAACAACATGATATTTAAAGTTTGTGTCTAATTTATTTCACTTAAAATTATGGTCTCGAGATGCATCTACTTAGCTAAAACTGAAGTTTATTCTTCTGTATGTCAGAGTAGTATTCTGTTGAATATAAATGCAGCATTTTCTTTATCACACACCTATTGATGAGCTGTTTCCAAGAATTAGCTATCATAAATTGCGCTGCTATGACAAGAGGTGCATGTATCTTTTTAATATGATGTCTTTAAGTCTTTTGCAAAGATACCTGGAATGGAAATAAATGGATAAAACAAAACCTCTTTTAGTTTTTTGAAGAATCTGCATAATGATTTCCATAGTGGTTGTACCAGTTTACATTCCTACCAACAATGGACAAGGGTTCCTTTTTCTCTATAGCTCACCAGTATTTGTTATTTATTGATAACCATTCTTGATGGAATCTCAGTGTTGCTTTAATTTGCATTTCTCAAATGACCAGTTTGAGAAACATTTTTTAATATATTTATTGTGTCTGTACTCCTTCATCTGGGAAATGTCTATTCATTTCAGGCCCCCATGTTTAGATTGGGTTTTTAAATTTGGGGAGGTCTAATTTTTTTTTTAGTTCTTTACATACTCTTTGTCTGAGAAGCAACTGTTAAAAAAGTATTTTACCCATTCTGTGGTTGTCTCTTCACTCTGTGGGTGTAGTTTCTTTTGCTCTGCAAAAGCTTTTTAATTTTATGTGAACCCAGTTGTTGGTTCTTTGTAATAGTTCCTGTGTAATCAGCTTTTTGTTCCAAAAAGTTTTCCCCACCCCTGTGTGCTCAAGAGTTTGGCCTCTTCTGCCTCCCAGTACATTAATAGTTTCTCTTTTAATATTTAGACCTTTGATCCATTTTGATTTTAATTTAGTGCACAAAGAGAGATAGGCCCCAAGCTTAATCTTCAGCAGATAGAGAGCCAAGCACATGATTTCCTTGTGTCATTTATTAAAAAACATATATGTCTTCCAATGAATATCATTGGCTCTCTTACAAAAGGTAAGATAGAGTACTTGGAGATTTTTCTGCATCTTCAGTTCTGTTCTACTGGTGCTCAAGTCTGTCTTTGTCAGTAACATTCTTTTTTTGTCAGTGTAGCATTGAGGTATAATTTTAAATCAGGGATTATGATGCCTCCTGCCTTACCCTCAATTCCCAGAATTGCTTCTGCTATTCTAGGCTCTATGGTAAATGCATAGAGCCTAGATCTATGCATTTACCAAATGCATAGAGCCTTTGATCTCTTTTTTCCAAGGGCTATAGTTTCCAATGTGAAGGTTTTTTACTTTCTTCTTTAGATTGATTCCTAAAAATTATTTTACTTTGGCTAAAATAATACAATCAAGCACAAAGTGGATAATGACAAACTATAATGACTAATATTTTGCTACCTTTAACCATAGATGTAAGATGTATAGTTTATTATAAAATCTAAGACAAACACAAAATAATACATAGTAAATATCCACTTGATAGAGCAATTTTACCTTCCTTTACCATAGAAAGAGTAGAATTCAGCCATAGTAAGATCAATTTAACTATCTACAAATTCCTAAGTGTAAATGGTAAGGGTATGGAAACATGAAAAGAAAAGTAGATCATGAAAAATAAGTAGAAAGTGTGAAGAATGTGATAATGATATAAGACCTGAATGATATAAAGGAAATGATATAACTTCCAACATGCTAGATGTCTGACATGCTGAGTTCATGTTCTCAAAATCAAAGAATAAGTTCTGAGGGACACAGAGGTTAAGAAGAGGAAAAAATTTTAATTGAGCTTTTTGATATATTTTAAGTATTATTTTCTCATTTATCATTGAGAATCTGTACCTGTACATGATATATCTTGATTCTTGTTTTTTCCCATTCCTGTGCCTTCCCTCCAGCCCTTCCACCCCTTATGTACATAAGCTTTATAGTATAATTTCTCTAGTGTGAGAAACTGAAAGTGTAAATGAGGTCCAAAATGTATAATAGGTGTTGCAAAATAGAAAGAAAATCTTCAAAGGAGAATTGGCACTGGGTGAGGGGAGCAAAGAAGAGAAAGAAAATATTTGATGGTGAAAAGGTAAAATGGAAAAGGAAAATCTGATTGAGAAAGATACCTCTTGAGGTAAGAGAGGACCCAGAAAGTGAGATACTATGGACCCCACTTTACAGAGAAAGCTCTATAAAGCAAAATCATAAGGTGGATGCAACATGGGACAAAACTACGATCAACCAATAAGATTACAAGTGTAGCTGCTTAGGTAACATGGATCCAATTGGAGAGCAGCTCCCATAGAAGCTGTAAATGAAAAGAATAAACACCTTTCTTGGAAAAGATGAGTCATGAGGTTGTGGTTACCCACTAGGGTGACTGATCCCTTTCTAAGTCTTATTGAGCCAAGTTATACTGACTATAGTATGTCTTTGTCCCTTGGGGAGGTATGTAGGCCTATTCTGTGATAGGCAGATGAGTTAGGTAAAAATATTTAGGCAGTCAGATAAGGCTGGGTCCTAGAATGTCAGGACAAAGGTGAAACACACCACAGCTATAACCTGAGATGTCGGTTGGAAAAGGAGCCTCAAGGTAACAACAAGATGACCAGACTTGTATACTTCTTCAAAGAACAAACGCAGGCCCTGATGAAGTCTGCATAGACCTCAGACACCTTGGCGGGTAACCAGAGACCTCATCACTTCCTAAGAGAATCTTCGTTCTTTCCGTCCATGCTAGTTACTTGATTTGTTTCCCAACCAGACATCATTACAAGTGACTGTACTTGTAACCTTACAGGATGGTCATAGCTGTGGCCCATGTTGTACCATGTGGTTTCCATCCTCTAAAACTCCTCTGTAAAGTGAGTTCTCTGGCTTAGCCTCTTGGGTCACCTCCCAGCCCTCGAGAACTTTCCCACCAATAAATATCTTCCTTTTCTTCACCTCCATCACTCCTAGAACTCATCTTTCTGATTTTTAAAAAACAAGAACTCAGCACATCATACAGTTCACAGGTTGGAGATATAATATTTCCTATTTCATCTCTGGAATTATATCCTATAATGACTGCATCTTTATCTTGAGGCCTGGCCTTCAACAAACACACCTACAGCCATAGTTGTAATATATTCTGTTCTTTTGCATTGACTCCTCCAAGGTCCAAGTCCTGTCTATAATATTGCTACCTAACTTACTGTCTGAAATAGTAGGATGGTCATAAAAGATCTTGTTAAGTAGTAAAAGGAAATTAGAGGTATTAGACAATAGTAACAATGAAGACCAACTAGGAATTAGATTTTAAAAATAGTGGAGATTAAACTAGAGGAAAAGAAAAGAAAAAGCATTAAGAAAACTACACAAAAAGAAAGCAAGAACAAGCTGAAAGAGAGCAAGTAAGAAAAGAAGGGAGTAAGAATAAAAAGAAGGCCTATTCAAACAGTGTTTTAAAGATAATTTTAAAAGAGGAGAACAAGAAAATGGCTGGTAACGTCACAGGAATCCTGATTGCCTTAGTCGGGACCTTCCAAAAATGTCACAGATATGGAGGATTGCCTTAGCCAAAGCTGTTAGCAATTATTAGTAGCCTCTTCTCTCCCTCTATCTTGTAGAGCAGTTTGTTTTACCTGGTGGAGCTTTGTTCTCCTTCTGCTTTATTTTGCTAATGTTGTTAAACCAACACTCCCTTGGAATCCCGTTCCTGCCTTCACTCCTGCTCTATAATATCCCTGCCTGTTACCAAAAATGACTCGCCTGCTCCCTCCCCTCCTCATAGATCTCTCTGTTAAAATCACCACTTCTGTGCCCGATGATTTAGCTCAGTGGTTCCAGTCTGTCTAGCAAGCCAAGGTCCCTAGTTCATCCCTGGTAACCACATGTCACAGTACCAGGCATGGTGGCCTGTCATCCCAGCACTTCAGAGGTAGAGGCAGGAGAATTGCTGAGTTTGAGGCTTGCCTGGGCTCCATAGTGAGCTCAGGGCCAGCCTGAACTACAAAGCCAGACCCTGTCTCAAAAAAAAAAAAAAAAATAAAGAGAAGAAAAGAGAGGAGAGGAGAG
>PVIC010050647.1:0-12749 GCA_004025085.1 Thryonomys swinderianus
CTATAAGGAAAATAGAATCCTTATAATTGTTGGTGGGAAGGTAAACTAGTCTAGTAAAACCACTATAGAAATCAGAGTGGAGAGTCCTTAAAAAATTGAAGGCAGAAATTCCATTTGACCCAGATATTTCCCTTCTGAAAATCATCCTGAAAAAGTTATACACATTACATTATGGTGACACGTGTATATTACAGCACAATTCACAATAGTTAAAGCTCGAAAGTGGCCTATGTTATTATCAAAAAATGAAGAAATAAAGAAAATATAGTATTTATACACAATGGAATACTACTTTTCCATAAGGGAAAACTTGAAGAGCAGGGGATTTAGTTCAAGTGGTGCTGAGCCTACTTGGAAGCACAAGGGCCTGAGTTCAATCTGGTACCAAAAAAAAAAAAAGATAAACTTGAGTCATTTAAAGGAAAATGGATGTACACTGAAACCATAATACTAAGTGAAATAAATATTGTATTTATTGTATGATTCCTCTTATAAGAGTTATCACTCCAAAATATAAAAAAGAGCAAAATAATAGATAAATAACAAGATTAAGGAGATGTTTTTCAAACGGTAAAGAAGTTGACAGGTGGAAGGGAGAGGAAAGGAAAGAGAATGAAAAAAGTTGACTCATGTTATGTACATGTTAAGTAATGCACATGTTATATAACATGCACATTGTATAGAAAGCCTGTTATAGCGTGACCCTGTTATATAATGCACCTGTTACTTAATACATGGGCCTATTATAGAACACTCTTGTTATATAATGTGCTTAGTATATATGACCGTATTATATAATGCGTCTGTTGTATAATGCACACGCGATATGTTGCGTCTATTATATAATGCATACGAGCGTGTTGTATAATACACGTTATATAAGGTGCCTGGTATATAATTCACCTGTTATATTGCATGCATGTTATGTAACATGCATGCCATATAGCACATTTGATATATAATGTGCATGTTATAGAATATGCCTGTTCTATAGTGAACACGTTATATGACATACCTATTATATAAGGGGGTTTTATGCAACAAGCCTGGTGTATGATGCACCTGCTATGTGATGCAATGTTATATAATGTTCTTATTAATGTGGCTGTTACTTAATATGCCTGTTATATAATGCAAACGTGTTCTAATTTTAAAAGAAAATAATGAAAAATACTAAGGCGAAACTATTCCATGCATCGTTCTACCAAAAGGATTATTTACACTAAATAATCCATGATATTCAAAACATTTCTTCCTCCTGCACATCCTTAACCATGAACAAAATGGAAAGCATTTTCTTTCCAGTTCTGAAGATTAAACCAAGAGCCTTTCCACTTAGCTCTATCCCAGTCCTTTTCTGAAAATATTAAAACAAGGTGTGGCCTTGTCACTAAATCGTCTAGGCTGGGTTCTAACTGCAGTCCTCCTGCCCCAGCCTTGTAGAGTGCTGGCATGACAACTGTGCGCGGCTGTACCTAGCTCCAGCTGAACTGCAAGCAGCGTCTACCAACACACAGAATGGGGTAAGGGACAGAGTCACACCAGAAGAGCTGTACATCATGCATCGTGACACATACAACCAGTGCATTGTGGGATTGTGGGACCAGGGCCATCCACACTGGTGACCTCTCTACGTTTCAATATTAAAAATGTCCCTGGTTATTAACAAATAGGCACCATCTTTCCACCAAAAGTCTGGTGCCTTTAACTCCTTACTGTACCTGATGACCTGACTCACCCAAAGATGAAATGTCTGGGGATAGATGGAGACAGGAGAGACGGCAGTCAAAGCAGCCACAGCAGCTCGGCTCTCCTCTGGAGAGGACGCGGACGGGCAGCATGGCGCAGGCATTTAACGCTACACTTAGCTGCTTCTCCTTAACGAGCTCTCCAGTGGAAGTCTTCACTGCAACTCTCCGGCTCCCAAGGCTTTGTCATCCCACCCACCACAACCACTGTTAGTCAATAATAACAGCTTATTTAAAAATAGCAGCCTCCACTTGTTTGCACTGTCATTATCAGTGCCGGGCTTCTAGCCCCGGAAGACTTGGGAGAGGTGTGCAGCCGGCTTCCTCCAGAACCTCACTTGCTGAACCTGCTTCCTGATCTGGGGGAGAGATGGCCACGTCTTTAGCAAACACTCACAATGTAATTGCCGGGCAGTTACGGTCCATGACAGTAAAATACAGCCGGTGGCGGCACGGTAGGTTCATTAGTCAATAAAGCATTGCCACGCGTTTTATTGAATTGTAACCCTATTTTGCCCTGATTCGGACCTTGTGGAGCTCCCACCTCCATATAAATCTGAGTGATTCATTTAGCATTCAGAGTCGGGTAAAAGGAGGATTTGGTCCAATTCCAATGCAACCCTGCTCCATTAGCTAGCTCTATGATTATCTGCCTTTGCCCCGCTCTTGTCAGTGAGGACATTTTGATAAAAGCTCACACTGGAAATAAATCAGGGCGTGAATGGCAGGAGGTATGTGAAGCAGCTTTCCTACAGGCTGCTGGTCCCACTTATAGACAAACTGAATGTCTCCCCAGGATGCCAAGGAAAGATCCCACAAGGTGAGGACTGACTGGCCACCTCCCGGCTGCCTTCTGTCCAGTTGAGCAACCTGTTCAAGATGCCACCATTAAGCAGGGTATATGGCACACACCTATGGTCCTAGTACTCTGGGAGGCTGAGTCAGGAGGATCATGATTTTGAAGCCAGCCTAGGCAATTTAACAATGAAGTGAGACCCTGTCTCAAAAAAAAAAAAAAATTTAAAAGTCTGAGGGTGTATCTCAGGGCAATAGGCTCTCAGTTCATTATCTACAATTGCCCCCCCCACCCCAGCCACTAGTGTCATGCATAAAACCATCTTATGTTTCTAACTTTCCGCTTAAAATAAACTTGTAAGACCTAGTGAATATGAGAACTGGAAAACATTCGATTATTTGTTATTAGTGCTGGAGATGAAATTTTGCCCCTTGCTCAAATTCCCATCCCCTCTATTAGCCGAATACTGAAAATACAAATAATAACAGTGTACAAGACAATTTTATTCTTCCCATATCTGTTAGAAAGATCACAAGTAATTTTCTAATTTCAAAAATTGTATGCTGTTTGCAGACAGCATTCTCCCCATGTTGAGCCTCAGATAATACAGGCAAGAAGATGAATTTTAAAATGGTAAGGGGTAAGAAATAGAAAAAAATAAAAAGAATTTACAACAGTATAAACTATATATACTGATAAAAAATCCCCTTGGCTTTTAGAAAGTTCTATTTTTAAAGTGTAGAAAATATGACATTTATTACTCGGACTTAGAGTCCATGACCTACTATTTTTTTAATAAACCAGCAGAACATAGGATGAAAATACCGAACATTAAGGCAAACTCAAATTTCAACACAACAAGAAGACAGCAGCATTTCAAGGCCCCGGCATCAAGTACCTGCTCTGACCTGTCTGGCCGAGAAGAAGGAAACTGAGTATTATCTTTTCATTCATTGCTGGTCTGAGAGTCCTTAGAGTGTTCAGTTATTTCCAGGCCTCGGACATGGCACCCCATGATCTTATTTTGGGGTGCTGCTTGGCTTTTTAATCATACTAGTAGCCCGTTGGCCGCTTCAGAGTGGGCCTCGAGGACCTGCCTTCACAGTTAGCACCGCACCTCCGCAGAGGTAGGGGCGGTAACAGCAGCAGGCCAAGCCACGGCCACGGAAACTGCGGGTGCCCAGATTGTTCCTGGGGGTTCTCCTGCTCCCCAGGCGGCCGACAGTCCCAGCCGCGCACCTGGGAAAGGAGCAGAGAGGCCTCACTTTCTTTTTTAATCGGTGCCTAACGAAAGTCTTTTCCAGAAGCAGCTGAGCAGCTCCCTCCATCCAGGAGACCGACCAGCACCCTCCCCTCCTCAGCAGGGCCTCAAGTAGAGGCTGGCCACGGTGGGGCCGTGGTTCTTTCAAAGGGCCAAGAAAGCTAGGCCGGCAGGGCAGACCCAAGACATAGGGACCCGGTGAGACATATGGATTTCAGCCCGATTTCAGGGTGTCATTGCCCCCAAAGTGTTCCCTCTTGCGTTGCTGGGCAGACTGTAAACCAAGCCCTGGTCTCGGGCAGCAGGACCAGGAGCGCTCCCTTCCCCGCCTCTCCCTCTCTCCTGCCATGGGGCGAGGTGTTGACGCCCATAACTAAAAATCAAGAGATTTAATTTGGAGGGATCAGTTGGCAAATGCTCATTAAACAATTGGGTCTTTGGAAACGCTATCTTTAGATTTTTTTTAATTGACCTATTATTTTGCTTCCTCTGGCTGCCAGAACCCCCACCGCAAACAAGGAGATGTTCGCTACCTGGACCTCCTTTGATGAATAGTTTTAATTAAAAAATTCTGTACCATAAGTATTTTAATGTTACCAACATACCAAAGGTATGCGGTCATAAATTTAAAAACACATTTAAATTAATCTATAAATATGCCGCAAAATTGACAGGGTATATTTAAGCAGGGGGGATGTGGCATAGGTAGCTAATGATGACAATTAAGAATCGTGTAAAATAAATGAAAATCAATACTCAGAACAGTTTGGCAAAAAGGAAAAAAGCGAGAATTGAAACAACATGTAGTTTGTCTATTGGGGAAAAATTAGCAGCTGCTTGTAGTGTTGAAATATCTGCCACGGTGGAGGGAAGAAAGGCTGCTGGTGGTATTGTTTTCTCATTTTCATGGATCATAAAAACTCCCCAGGAACCCTGCTGGGTGACAAGGCAGACCTATTTGGGCTGGGGTGGTTTGGAGGAGGAGGAGGAGGAGGAGGAGGAGAAAGGCTTCATTTTAATTCCTGAAACCAAATACACACCTCGCCTGTTAGCGATGGACAGGAAGCTGTCCTCGGTAAGCTACGAGCCTAGCTGCTGACCCAAGGACATGTACATGTTTCCTTGTACACGATGATCTCTGGTTTTGGCTTTTTGTTTCTTTAATTTCAAGCACCAGATGACATGGGAGGGCATACTCTAGGAGACAGAGTCTTCGGGGGCCAGGACAGGTAGCTACCTACGCTACCAAGGCTTACAGGGGCGAATGATGCTCAGGGGTCTGTCTGTCTGAGCATCCTTACAAAAATCACCGCCTGCAAAGGGATGTGAGTGCGCTGGTGCCACTAATTCACAGAGTGCTTCGCTGAGCCAAACCAGGAGCTATGCACTAACCTTCATTACCACATTCATATTAACAGACAACTTTGCGTCTTTCAATCATGTATTTCCCTCTAATTAAGGCATATTCACTTTTTTCCCCTAATTAGGTATTCTTTGTTGCATAATGTTTGCTCTAATCTTTCGGAATCTTTCTCAATATCCAGTCATTACAGGCTCCCCTCCAATTCCACCAAAGCATGTTATTTTTTCTGCTAATTATACCCTCATTTACAGATTGGAGCCTCTTCTGATTGGCTCTTTGCACCAGTTGCTATGACTTCATTAGTCGTGTCTCCTGACCCTGTTATTTCTTGTGACAGGACTTGCTCCTCGTGTCCTGTGGCTCCAGATCCCTGGGTCACTTCTCGCCAGGGTTGAAGTAGTGTCAAACACATGGGGGTTTCGGGTGCGGAGATCACCACTGCTGTAGTTAATTACTACACACAGCAATGCTACAAATTACTGCTGCTGGCTGGCCCTTTCTTCTTTTCTTTTCTTTTCTTTTCTTCTCTTTTCTTTCTTTTTTTTCTTTTTTTCTTTTTCTTTTTTTGTAATGAATATCTTAAAGCTGTCATTATCAGGTTAGTTTCATTTTTAAAATGTGTCTGACTTTCTTTTCTTAAAAAATAATGTGTCTCCCTCTATAGAAACTCTTTCAAGTACAAAAATCTCAAAACCATTGGTTTTTGAATGGGATTGCTTCTGCGTGAACATAGAACTCCGGTTTTATCTCTGTTATCGCTCATCTCAAAAGAAAAAAAGTATCATGAAATTTTTAAAATCCCCAAAGTGGTGCTCATAGGTACACCCAAGGTATACACAAATAAAATGAAAACACACAAATTAAAAAAGAAACAACTACAAAAACCTATAGCATGTGAATACAAATTATAGTTGTTAAAAAAAATAGCATGATGCAGTTCTCTGGACAACTACGGTTTTTTTTTAAAGTATTTAACTGATTAGATGAGATGTGTGTGTTAAGAGCTAATTAAAATAAATGACTACATTTGAGTATTGATGCTATCTTTCTAATAAGCAGGAGGATGTAACAAGACGAGAATTTGGGGGTACCCAGGAAAGACAGAGTGTTGTGATCCCCACTTTCAAATTCCAGGCTGTGGGACTAACCCAGTTTCCTGAAATAAGAGACCAGGAAGAATCAAGCCTGCGGAGTTTAAATGCAAGTTAGTTAATATGAAAAATGCTGTATCTAGTTGTTTGCAAAATTACTTTTGTTGATTAAAAGGCTCTTCAGAACTTCCGGCTGGTGAAAGGGTTTTAAATTGTCTAATGCTGATTGTGATTGCTATGCAGAAAAAAGGCAGTGCGAAGCAAACCATTATATCACTGAATCTTTGTTAAGCAGGCCTTGAAAGTGTCTGACAGCATAATTAATCTTGTGATATGAACAAAGAAACCAACTCAATAGTATTGAAGATGCTTATTAAAAATACTAAATACCTTTTTCCACTTAAAAACCTTTTGAAACAGTGTGGGAAGTGGCATTACCTTTTTGTTTTTGCAGCATTTTCAACTAAAATTGATACTAGGGTCTGTAGCACAGCAGCAAAACTGTGAAGTGGACAACAATAAGAATTAGTTTTTAAAAAATGTGATTCCCCAACCAAGAATGCTGGCTGGGCACACCAACCTGGCAGCAGCAGGCTCTGCCAAACCCCTTCTAGCAGTGCCACTTGCCAAAGTTTCGGCAGAATGAATGGCTGGTAGCAAAAACCTAAAAAATCTGGGGCCTTATTGGAAAGTGCTTTTGGCATTTGAATCATCAGCAAGAGCTGTGCCTACAACCACTTAGGGTTCCAAAGAGCTTCCATGGTATAGAAGAACATTTAGGAGTAGTTGGGTTTCCTCTTTGGTAGGGACCAGCTCTCCAGGGCTTTCCGAGTCCTCTGAGGAGCTCAGCCATGTCCTCAGTGTGGGACAAAAACTGAAGCCCCGTTGAGCTTCAGTACTTTTCCTTACCTGTGCTGGTCATGGTGGATGTGACAATAGTCCCCTCACCATCCTGCCAGCTGGCTATAGCGAGAAGGGGCATAGTGGGCAGAGCTGATGGGGAATTTTGTCTGTACTGGCTGCAATTTTCACCAGGGATGACTAAGGAGAGCCCTGCTATGTGGCACACTTGCAGTTGTTGACTGGTAACTAAAGGGCCACATAGTGCAGCCACCTCAGTGTGTGCAGCCACCTCATTGTATGCAGCAAGACCATTTACTGAGCTCCGACAGCCATAGGATGAGGTAGGGCTTGGCTCATCTTGGGTGCAGAGTTCCACTGATTGTGCCTAGAACAGGCCTCTTCACCTGCAGGCCAACTGCAAGGGATGGATCTTAGCTGGGGCCATCTCAGCTCTGCAAGTCCCTCAATCTCACTTACACAGGCATTTTCTTATCTGATGGTGGTGGAAGACAAGAAACAAGCAGAAACACAAGAAAGATTCTAAGGTCTTGGGTCAAACTGGAGGAGAATTTCATGGGAGTCACAAAAAACAATAGTCATCGGAACAGAAACATTTTGGAAGGAGACAACCAAAAAGACTGTATTCAGGTGTTTGGTTTTTATCACACTTCAGTTGTGCATTCACAGCCACTTAGAGGTCCTGAGTTGACGTATTTACCTTTTACTTTGACTTCAGAGAAGAGCCAGAAGTCAGGCCATGTTAGTTCTAGTGGTTTCGGCAGATGAGGACACACTGTGATGTTTTTATGAGCCTGCCTTCCCATTGGATGGCACCCAGTGACAGCATTCACAAAATTTTGGTCATACCTCACAAAGACATTTGTGAGAGAAGACTCCCAGAGCTGCTTTGTGGCAAGAACAATGACACAAATGTATTTAAAGCAAGGGGGGACATTTGGAGAAGGATTTACTGCCATGTACCTTTTCAGAAATTTAAATTCCATAGTTTTCAATAACTTCTTGTACACTACATGTGTTTTGATTAAGGCAAGTTTTAACACCTAGTTATAACTCAAACTCTTGCAAAGTAAAAATAGCAGTCAATATGTTTTTTAACCTTTGAATTGAGAGAAGATCATTTGAATGCCAGACGTGTCATCCACAATGTCAATAATTGAAAGACAGCTAGACAGGAAGAGCAGAGATTAGAAAGGATGGTTGCTGGTGGTGAACTGATGGCTCATGTGCCACAGCAGGCTGTCCATTATCACTGAAAGCTCTAAAAGGTGCACATGCCTGACTAAAATATCATCATCCACAGGCAACAGGATCATGTCTCAAATACACACACCAAAAACCCAAAATCAGCATAAGAACTGTTCTAACTAAAAAGAAATATTTGTTAATATATATCTGTGAAGTGGAGAGAAAGTTCTGGAAGATGGCTAGAGGAATGGCAAATTAAAAATCAAACATTATTCCTTTTTATCAACTATCACCAACTAAGAAATATAATTGACAAGTATTCTATCTTTCATAGTAATAATAACATATGAAGCCTAGAGAAAGAATGCCTTCAAAACTCTGATGGTGGAATGTATCGGGTTTTTTCTACACTTACTTTGTAAACTCAATTAAAATAAAAAGTCCAGCTGAATAATTTTTTAGAAATTGACAATTTTGTTCTACAGTTAGGCGAAATCAATATGTAAAAAGTTTTAGTTGGATGCTAATGTCAGAGATTAAATAGGGAAGAATTGTCCCAAATATAAAGTCACATTATGAAGTCATATCAATATAAATGGCATGATATTGGCAAGGAAAAATATAAATCAGTAGACAGATCTAAGGAGAAAAGCCCAATTTATTAGTAGATTATTAAGGGAAAATGAGATTACTCTTTAGAAAAATATAAAACAATATCTAATGTCACATTTGAATGGACTCTGAATGGTTAAAACATATAATGATTAGAAGAAAATATAGTATCATTATGACTTTGGAAATGGAGAATATTTTCTAAAGAGAATTTCAAAAAAACTTAAATGACAGGCAAAACAAATCAGGCAGATTTTGATCACATGAGAATGAAGTGTTTGGATTCAATGAGGGACACCTTGGATGATGATAATAAGCCAAACTGAAGAGGGGCACCTGGACAGCACCTCCAAAGAGAAAATGACCAAATCATGTGTTCACAGAAGACTTAGGGAAAATTCCAAACTCTAGTAAGTTTAAAGAGTGAGACTGAAAAATCATTAGTCATCAGAGAAATGCAGATGTTTCAAAAAGGCCATTTTATACTTACTTAAAAAAAATTGCCGGGTATGGTGGCTCACGCCTGTAATCCCAGCACTCGGGAGGCAGAGACAGGAGGATTGCTGAGTTCGGGGCTTGCCTGGGCTACATAGTGAGCTCAGAGCCAGCCTGAACTACAAAGCGAGACCCTGTCTCAAAAAAACAAAAAAACAAAAAAACAAAAAAAAACAACCACAGGGACTGTTGGAAAATCCTGAGGATATAAAGGAATGACAGACCAGGGGGCCCTTTCACTGTACCAGGGCCAGTGTCTGCTGGAGCACCCCTCATGGAGGGCAGCTGCCCCTGCTGAGTCAAACTGAGTGCACGCTCTACAGCTGGGGTTAATTTCCTGGAAAACAGATGCTCCGTGTAAGTCGTGCCTTCCGTGGCGAGTTTACTGGAGCGCATGCGCAGAATCAGCATGCGGATGAGGAATAGTTAGAAAATCACCACGCAGGTTTCAGGCATTACATCCATCCCACAGGATCTCCAGAGCTGGGGCGGCCCTTCGGGGCTGGTCACCTCGTTCCACCTGACACAAGGGACAGGAATTTTCTTCCCTCCCTGAGAGCCAACATGCTTGAGAGCTGGGGGCTCGCTTGGCCTGGAAGACCGAGTATGAGTAGTCCATCGACTCAGCCATGATAGCCTGTGGCCTCGGAATTCTACCAATGGATCCACCTCTCAAGAGGGTGTTCCCAGGGGGCATACATGAATAGTGATCACAGAACTGATTATCGGAGACGAGAGCTGGGACCCTGTAAGTGTAGTCCGGAGAAGAGAGGCACATAGTCATTCAAAGCAATTCATTTTATGTACAAAAGAATAACATAGATCTTACTAGTTATACACATTAAAATATAAGTGTGATAACAATATTATATATCTGTCAAGAACACATATTAATAAGTAGATAACCAATCAACATGCAATAGTTGTTTTCTGTGGGAGGAAGAGAACAGGATTAAGAGAGAAGAAAATGGCCGGGCGTGGTGGCTCATGCCTGTAATCCCAGCACTCAGGAGGCAGAGACAGGAGGATTGCTGAGTTCGAAGCTTGCCTGGACTACATAGTGAGCTCAGAGCCAGCCTGAACTACAAAGTGAGACCCTGTCAAAAAAAAAAAAAAAGAGAGAGAGAAGAAAATGACAAATAAAATGAGGGGTCTTGTATGTAGAGTGGTGGTAACAGTATATATATGTTAAGGGTTACGATTAAATTGACTCTCTGCATATAAGTCTCAGTAAAACAGACATCTTAGCAGTGTTAGAAATGTTTCCCTGTTGTTTAGGGGAGCCTCAGATCATTCCACATAGCATTTTTTAAACACCTGTACCCCAAAGAAAGTCCTTGCGGAGTTATGGTCAGCCAGTATTATCTCTCTCCCAGGGAAGCAAGGCCAGGGATACTTTTCCACATCATCTGAACTTAGGTTTTCATATTTGAATCTAATTAAGAATTTGTAAGGGCCACGAAGAGAGAAGCTTAAGTTCTTTCTCCATATTTAGTACTTAGCTTGAAGACAATAAATCCAGGCACGAGGTTTGAAAAGATGCTGCCAATGGAAAGCAGGCACGGCAAAAACTTGAAATTAGGAGAGGGAAGAAGAGAGAAGAGGACCCTTCCAGCAGAGCGGAAGGCATTCCTGGAGGAAACACAAGGAAAAAGTGAACTTTCGCAACGCGAAGGGGGTGAAACAAAGTTAAAGAGATAAAGTATTTTTAAACTGTGAAACTGCCAAAGAGAATTTGAGGCAGAAAGTACACAGTCCACATGGGGAAAGGTTTTTTATAGAAAAATCCAGTTTCGAAGATATTCTTATCACAGGGCTGGGAAGCAGAGAACAGATTCAGAACAATGGCTTTGTGAAGTTCTTTACGCCAAGAGATTCCCGCCTCCTCCCGAAGATGCGGGCTTCTAGAAAGAGGACGTGCAGAAGATGCAGCCGGGTCCTAGTACTGAATGACAGAGCCGGCTCTCAGGCCTCAGACAAGCTCTCCCCTCCACAGGCCTCGGCTTGCCCATCTGTAGAACAAAATGCCGACTGCCTCGTGGTTGTGCCTTGAGAAATTCTAGAATATGAGGTAAGAGGGCGACGAAAGGACATACTGACAAAATCTGTGCCCCAGCTGCCAGGGATCGCCAGGGACACAGCTGAACTCCATCCTCTCAGCGGCACATGAAGAGAAGGAAGAGGCCTCGGAAGAGAGGAGGAGCAGAAAGAGGAGGTTTGCGAGGTTGCAGGGAAAGAGAAAGAAAGATAATTTGAATGGTATGGGTGATATCTTTTGCCATTCTCTTTTTTGGTGGTTTACAGTGTAAGCATCTCATTATCCTTGTGTAAACTGAGAGTTTAAATATATACACATACACATGCATGTGTATTTAACTGTGTGTATGTTTATATAGGCGCATGTGCATATGTGTATGTGTGTGTATAGCATATTATATGGCCTAATAATGCATGCAAGACAACTGTATCATCTTACTCAAGTGAAGTAGCAAAAATGTATTCTAAACCAGGAGAGAAAAATAAACCTGGACCAGCTAGACTTCTTGAAAACTGGCATATCTCTACATGAGCATAAAATGGGATGATTGGATTTTAATATTATTATTGTTATTATTATTACACAGTGATTGAATCTAGGGCCCTTGCAGTGAGCAACATCTCCAGCTCTTTTTGGTACTGTATTTTGGTTCAGGGTTTTGCTAAGTCACTAATTGACCCAGGCTGGGCTCGGACATGCAGTCCTCCTGCCTCAGACTTTCAGAGTGCTGAGATTTCAGACACATACCACTCTGCCTATGATTTGCATTTTAAAGGGTAATTTTGATCAGAAAAGATTGTTTTCATTTCTTTGCAGGACGGGGTATAGGCCATTACAATGGCCTCAGGACCTGGAACTTGCTTCCTGTGTCTGACTCTTCCCCATTTTGCAAGGCAGATCCCACTTGCCTCCACGGAAGGCAAAGTTCTCATTAATTTCCTCTCTCCCCTTGGCATAAGTCATGGGACCATGAGTCTTTGAATTAACCTCAGTGAAGCCATAAATTGGAGACCACATGGGCCACCCTCGACAGAATCCAGTGCCAGCAGTGTGCGGGAGCCTCAATTTCTGAGCCATCAACAGCACGGTGACAGCGTGAGGGGCGGGGTGTAACATCTGTGGTGTTGGTGACATGCACTGTGACGTCCAGACTCCATGGCTGTGACCATAAATGGACCGCAGGGCCTTTGTGGCATAATTGGATAGCCTTTCCTAATACAGAACTTCCAAGCTTGCCTGGACAGCCCTGCTGAATACAAAGGTCACTCAGGGGCCGGAGGGTTAGCTCAGTGGTTC
>PVIC010050648.1:0-12750 GCA_004025085.1 Thryonomys swinderianus
AGCAATCCTCCTGTCTCTGCCTCCTGAGTGCTGGGATGACAGGCATGAGCCACCACTCCAGCACTGTGGTATGTGGTATTGATTGCTGGTGGGTGTGAGTCACCATGGCCAGCATTCTATGTGGTCACTGGGATCGAACTCAGGACCTTGGGCTTGCAAGGCAGGCACCAGAACCACTGAGCTAAATCTCCAGCCCCACTGTCTGTCTTTTTTGAGGCATGGTCTCCCCTATAGTCCAGGCTGACACTGGCCTAGAATTCCAGGCAACTTTTCTGCCTCAGCCTCCCCAGTAGGATTAGAGACATGCACCACTACTCTCTGCTCCCACCTACTTTTGTGAGAGCAGAATATGTGAGATGTGTGTGCTTGTGGATTTGAGAGACACGAATGTGAGTGTTGGCCGTGCACGCACGTCTGCTGTGTGTAGTGAGTGTGCGTGTCTGGGTGTGTTTACTGAGCCCCAGCCCTGTTCTCACCTGGCCTTCTGCTCCTGTTTGAGCCGGATGCTCTCCAGGCGCTGCGGGCTGGGGATGAAGGCGATGTCCCCACCCTCTTTCACTAGCCTGCCGATCCACCAGTCATTGCTGTACTTCTGGGGTTGGGGTAGAGCGAGAAGGGGTGGTACGAGCTGGCTTCAATATGAAGAAGCCAGGGGTCTTGGGGGGTTTGTTGGAGAAAGGGGCACTGGGAAAGAGGTGTTGGAGGAAAAGGAGCCAGGGCTGAGCCCCAGGGTTTCGGAGTAGAGCAGCATTGCTGTGACGGGGACCTCAGCGGGACTGAATCTGACCGCTCACTTTACAGACGTGGCAGAGGGGGCAGGTCGGTCGGAAGAGTGGAAAGCCCGGGGCCATGTCTAGGTTGTCGGGCTGATAGGTGTAAGGGGGAGGAGGAGAGGTTGGGACTCATTTGCAGGCGGAGATCTGAAGTAAGAGGCGTCCAATCTGAGGCAGGGCTAGGCATCAATCACCTCTTTAATGTGCAGAAAATCTTTGGCCTCAAAGTTGACTCCAGAGCCCTGGACTGGGCACTCCTCATCCAGTACGCCACAGTAGCTGACATTGGTCCTCACAGCAAATGCCACAGGTTTGTGCTGGAGAATTTGGTCATGAGTGCACGTGAGAGGCACCTCAGGGCCCCCTTCCCAACTCCACACCCAGCGGGAAGACAGAGGCCACATGGGAGTTCAGGGTCGTCCAGAGCTTCTGCCAGGCACACACACCGCGCCGCACTCATGACAACCGGCCCCTGCCCCTCCTGGCGACCCGCACAGAGGGTATACCTTGGCCCTCTCGAGCTGCTGCTGAGCCTGGCTCTCCACCTCGCGCCGGGCACTCTCCCGGTCCTCCTCCAGGGAGACGTCAGAGTCCAGAGACGGGCGGCTGGTGTAGGAGTCGGCTGAACCCTGGGATGGAAGAGAGACCTTGACTCCGGGTTCAGGCTCAGGTGTGCGACACCCTAGAGACGTCCTCCCAGCCCCACACTGGCGTATCCGTCACTTTTGGCTTCTGCATCTTCTAGGGAGAAGATACTGGATTCACACCTTTCCCCTTCCCCTGAAAAGGGCCCCAAACCAAGATTCCCATCCAACCCCCAACCCTGTTAATGCAGCAGCGTTGAACAGAGCTTTCACTTTTCTTTTCTTTTCTTTTTTTTTTTGGAGACAGGATTTTACTGTGTAGCTCAGGCTGGCCTCAAACTCATGGTGATTCTCCTGCCTCAGCCTCCCAAAGGCTAGGATTACAGGTGTGTGCAACCACGCTCAGTGGGCAGAGCTTCTACTTCTCTCTTCTCCCCTCTACCATATTCTGAGGCCAAAGGAAAGAAGATGTACTTAAGGTGATATAGTAGAGATCCCAGAAGAATTGGCTGTCTTGTTCACACCAAACTGCAAAGCAGCCTGGACACTGTCCCTTTGTTATGTCTGGCCAAAATGCAACAATGAGTCAGGTATGGTGGCAATTCCAGCACTGAGGAGGCTGAGGCAGGAGGAATGTTTCATGTTTGAGGTCAGCCTGGGCCACAGAGTGAGTTCATGGTCAGCATGAACTACACATTAAGACTCTGTGTCAGAACAAAATAAAACAGGCAAACAAACCACCCATGAAAGACACTAGTTGGTCCTGAGTGTCAGGATATAGCCACCACTGTCCCACTTCGGTCCCACTTTCCCTACCCCAAAGAGGTTTTGAGGGCTCCCGAATGGTAAGTCCTTGTCTCTTCAGGTTAAAGCCTACACTCAGAGCTGCCCACTCCCGGAAGTTACCCCTCCAGACCCTCCCCAGTCCGTTCTTCTTTCCTCCCACTTTACTAGGGCGAATGACCAGAGGTGAACAGCAAATAAAGACTCGACCACTAGGGCCACACAAAGCGATCTCCCTGCCACGGGGGAGGTTGAACCGTGCCTCCCACTCTGCCAACATCTCCCCACCCCTTTCCCCCGGCCCGGGGGAGATCAGGCCCTGGAGGAAAGCCGCGCTGGTGCCAGGCAACCTAGCAGAGGAACAAGGCGCTGGGGACGTGGGGAACGGGTTTTGGGTGAGGTGAGCAAGGAATGACTGTGAGTCCCGCCCCTAGGAAGAGTATTTGGAGGACGAGGTGCACTTGAAGAGTCACGGAGTTAACATTCAAGGCCGTACGAGATGCCCAAACACGTAATGGAGGCTGGCGTTAAGACACACGGCTGGAAGTTGAGCGTCTGAGTTTCCCCCACTGTTACGGGAAAAGAGAACCTTGTTTTGTACCTCACGTTCCTCTCTTCACAGACAGAAGCCCGACTGGCTACTCCCGTCCATCCTGAGATGTCAGTGGCAGAGCGTGTGTGTAGGGGAGAGAACATTCCTCAAGTCCAGGTGTGTGACCAGTCACAGAGGACGACAGGAAGGTGAAGTCATACACCTGCTGTCCGTCGTGTCCACTACACCCTCCTGCCCTGCGCAAGAGGGCTGCTCGGCTCAGTCAGCCCAGGCCTGAGCCGAAGCTGAACACCATGTCTGCAGTGGGCCAAAGGCATGGAGTTCGCGCTGGGAACGCTCTCACTTTACACGAGGCGCGCCTGCCTGCTTCTCTCATCTCTCCTGAGAAGAAACGAGGCTCCCTTCAGGATAAAGAGAGGCTGGGCCCCAGAAAGAACCTCTACACAGGGGGAGAGCCTCCTCCCAGGCTCTCAGGATAAGGCGCTATCGTGCTGGGACCTGGGTGGCTGAGTGTAAGGAGCAAAGCGGGTCGGCCACTCGCTCCACGCACCTCGGATGCCTCCTGCTGCGCCACGGGGCCCAGCCTAATTTAGTGACGCTCACGCCCCTGCCTGGCCGTCTGGCCAGCTGGCCTCTCACCCTGGGAAGCGAATAACGTATCTCTCCCACAATACTTAATGAGTTGTGCTAGGAATGGAACCCCCAAGTCCTCAGAGCTCACCCACCTCTAGCGTTCCGCTGTCACTTTAGGTGAGGGGTGGCCTGGAAAGGGTATGCAGAGGTCTTAGCTCCCCTTCCCCTGCTATGCCAAACAGCCAGAAGCTCAGTACTTGGGAGCTGCCAGAGTTGGCATAGTGCCCTGGTGGTGCCCCTCTTGCCTGGTGAGTGTGTGGGCAGGCTGCAGCTCCTCTCTTGCCTGGCACGGGGGAAGGAAAGGAGGGAGATGAGCCGGTGGTTTTATTTAGAGCCTGATCTCCCTCCCACTGCTTCAGAGGGGGCCTCTGGGAGAGCAAGGAGCCGGCAAGAGAAGGGAAGTGGGGGAGGGTGACGCAGGAACCAGAGGGCCAGGGAGGGAGCAGCGGGTCAGCAGGGTGCCCTCAAATGCATCCTCCAGTCGGCCTTCTCCTTGCAACAGCCCTGGCCTTCTCACCAGGGATGGGAAGAACCTCCCAGGGCCTGCAGCCCCACAGAGAGGCTTGCTCTCAGGCTCACCTTGGCACCCCGGGCTAGGCCAGCTGTCCCTTCGACTGTCACAAAGAGGTGTCCACCAGAGCCTTGAAAATCATCTGCTCTAGGGACAATGTCGTTAGGCCCAGAGGCCCCTTGGAAAATTGGGCCCAGAAGGGAGTCCAGTTCCCGAAAAGCACTGACAGCTGTGTCTTCTACACCTCAGCACTCATCTAGTCAGGAGACAGGGAAGACTGGACCCCGAGGAACTCCGGGTCCACACCGGCCAGGGACCTCCCCGGCCCCTAGCGGTCCTCTCCTCAGAAGGCCTTCTCGTGGGCTGGCTGAGGGAGGGCAGCTGCAAGGGGCTGCCCCATCTTTCCAGGCATTCTCCCTTCTCTTTGAGCTCCTGGAATCACTGCCTAATGAGCTGATTTGTCTCAGTGGGTCAGGAGATAAAAGCAAAGAGGAGAATTAAATATTTATCGGTTGCCTGGTTCTGAGCAAAGCGCTTCCTCTCCATCCCCAGGCCCTCAGCTGCTCTGGCCTCACCTCCAGGCCCTCCGTGCTGAGCAGCTCGGATTCCCACTGCTCTGAGGAGGAACCGGCAGGAGGCTGGGAACGGAGCTCAGTCAGATGGCCACTCAGGTGCTGGGCGCCCAGGTTCCAACCGGGAGAGGAACTGGGCTGGGGAGACGACGGAGAGGAAGAGACCAGGCAACGCGCAGAGGTGGAGGGGAGAAGGGACTGAAGGGGCGCAAGTTTTATGCCGCTGTCTGAAGAAGCTACTCCCTGACTCTGACGTTCTTCCAGCTCCCCCATTTGTCGATTTCTTAAGGGACAGGTCTGGTTTCCTCCCAGAAGTGCCAGCTTCTCTCCAACTATTGTGTGCGGATCCCATAAACCCAGAATGTGGACCCCCACGCGCTGCGTGTTCCTTCTCCCGAGACCTCGAAGTCCGCAGCCGCCTGCCCCTCCTCCCCCTGCCCCTTCCGCCCGAGGCCCGGGGCCACCTGCTCGAGCCCCCCCCCCCCCCCCCCCCCCCCCCCCCCCCCCCCCCCCCCCCCCCCCCCCCCCCCCCCCCCCCCCCCCCCCCCCCCCCCCCGCCGCCACTGCCTCCTCGGACACGAACCCCCGCCCGAGTCCCGTCCGGGGCAGGAAGCTCTCCCCAAGAGCGCCCCCCTACGTCCCTGCCCCGCCACGGAGGCGATTTTCGAAGTCCCGAACTGGGGGAAGGGTTGATGGGGGCGGAGGTGTCAGCCCCACTCCCCACCCCCACCCCACCGTGGGCACTCACCGCCTCCGAGTCCTCAAACCCGGGCACGTAGGAGTCGTCATACATGGGGGAGTCCGGGCGGGGGGAGCGCGCGGCGCCGGGGGCGGGAGCGGCCCGGAGGCAGGGCGAGGACGGCGGGCCGCGCCCGAGATGCCACCGAGCCCGGCAGCCCTGCGGGCGGCGGCGGAGAGCGCGAAGGAGGGAGCGAGCCGCGAGGACCAGCTGCTCGGAGCTCGAGTCGGCGCTGCCGCCCCACCCCCGACCCGGCCGGGCCCACCCCGCGCGCGAGCGAGCGTGGCCGAGGAATCCGGCGCCCGCTCCCACAACAATAGTGCCCGCCCACCTGACGCCCTCCGGGGCGGCGGCGCGAGCGGGGAAGGTGGGTCCCCGGCACCTCCGGGCCGGGCGGCGGGCAGGAAGGGAGGAGAGCTCGGGCGGGGCGGGCCTCGGCGGCGAGGAGGCGGGGCGAGGCGAGATGCGGCCGGCGGCGCTCGGCAACCCAGGAACTACTCCGCCGGGAAACAAAGGGCTGGCGCGGGGGAGGCGCGCGGTGGCGGCCGCCCGCGGCCCGGGGCGAGGCGACGGGAGGGCCGGAGAGAGCCGGGACGGGGAAGGTGGTGGAGGCAGAGGAAGACGGGAACGAGGAGAGGCGGGCGCGGGGCGGGGGCCTCAGGCGGGAGGGTGGCGTGTCTGGGCCCAGGCGACTCCGAAAGCAAACCCTGCAGTAGTACTAGCGATCTAGGGTTCGGGGACCCCAGGCCGACGCCCTGAAAGGAGCCCAACAGGTGTCGGGCCTCCTAGTGCTGGGCTGCAGCAAAGGGCGGTGTCCCCCGACCCCTGAGAAGGGGGTAAGGCCCATGGGCCGGATGGGACCCCCTACACCTGTTGCGCGGAGAAATTGCATCCTAGTCTGGCTAGGATGGAGCTTCCCCGCCAAAGGCTGTGTCAGACATTACTAAGGCTTCCGTGGGATCTAGGCTGAACATGGGT
The DNA here is from genome assembly GCA_004025085.1 of Thryonomys swinderianus. NCBI lineage: Eukaryota > Metazoa > Chordata > Mammalia > Rodentia > Thryonomyidae > Thryonomys > Thryonomys swinderianus. The sequence continues at coordinate 6,127 of PVIC010050648.1, forward strand.
GTTCCGGGTTAACCTAAAGGGAGAGGGAAAAACTAGACTGGAAGTGTGTGTGTGTGTGTGTGTGTGTGTGTGTGAATGTGAATTCTGGGGGAATCAGAAGATGGGGTTCAGGGTATACTGGAGTTGGAAAGGGGAGCGAATCTCCGTCTTTGCAGAAGGCCAGGCGTGGGGTGGGGTGGGGTGGGGGGCAAGATCCTGCTTCTAGCCTCTGAACTGCTGCTCTCTGCACTACTTACATGTGCAAAGGAGCATTGAGATTTGAGGGTAGCAGCCCTTACCTGGAGGAAACTTTCCCCCAAAGTCTACCACTTCTTTTTTTCATCTGGCAAAAATGATTACTTTATTGTTGAACACCCACCTGGATGCCCCAAGAGAAGAATGTGAGATGCACACTGGTTGCACTCGGACCACACACTTCTACGCGCTTGCTCCTAAGCTGAGCACTTTTCCACCCTCAGTCTTACTGCCAGGAGGGTGAATTCAAGAGTCTGCTCCTGTCTTCACTAGGCTGGGCCAGAGGGAAATCAGCCAGCCAAAACTTGAAAGAGTTTGATGAAGGCTATGACAAAAGGCACGGTCCTTGGAAAAGAAGCCCACCCAGACCAACTGCCTTCCCACCTGGACCACCTCCTTCTGTTTCCCTGGCAAGAAAGACAGAAGGGAAAGTCTTAAGAGTGTCTACAGTCTGTCTGCCTTTTCCCTTGGACAGGGCCAGTACAGCCCTGCCCAGTGTCCTTCCCCTGCTGGAACAGGCAGCAAACTTTGTTGGAGGCCCTGGGGGTGAAGCCCGCAGTGACCACTGAGGCAGGGAGTCAGCGCTCACTCGCCATCACCAGAGTGCTGCCTGTCTGGTGTTTACTTACGCGTCGGGGTTTTCTGAATGGGAAGTTCTCAGACACTGTCCTTACACTTTGATGCCCTTTCCCAGGTCCTTGGTGTCCCTTGTAAATTTCCTTTTCCTTTTATCTCAATTCCTTCTCTTCCCCCAGCAGGGAGAGAGTTGTGAAAGCCAGACCAGACCCTCAAAGTGCTCTTCTTGGAGACAGTCCCATGGCTCTCCCTCTCTGAACCTACTCTCCGCCTCTCCTTGTGAGGTCTCCCCACCCACAGCGGGAGCTGCGTGGATCTGCCGTCGGCAGCCCTTCTCCCTCACACATCTGGTCGTCTTCATCCGCTGCTGGGGCGGTGTTGCCCAGGTCCGCTCCCCAGGCTGAGCTGCCAGGCCAACAACTCCCAGGAGTTGGGTTCCAGTTCCTCATTCCTGGGCTCATCCCCTGGGTCCTGCAAGTGCTTCAGAGCACCCCTCCCCCAGTCTCTGGGTCACTACCCAATGCCCCTTTCATTTCTCACCTCGCCCCCGCCTGCCTACTCAGGCCAGTCTAGTCACACAAAAGGACCTAAGAGGAAAAGCTTAAATAACGCGGTGAGGGAGTTAAGAGTTCTTAGGAGCCTCTAAAATATATCCCAGCCTCCAAGTGTACCAGGAAGTTGGACAGATCCCAATCCCTGGGCATTGGATGGGGGAAACTGAGGCAAGAGCTAGGAGTTCTGGATCGGGCGGAGGTCCCTCAAGCAGGCAGTTGTCAGGCTGGCCCCAGAGAAGTGAGAAACAGGAGCCACGGGAGCTTGCCACAGCCCCCTTAGTCTAGCACCAGTTCTGGCTCCCCATTCAATCTCCCTCCCTTCTCGGCCCCCCCAGTTCCCGGGAACTGCTAGCCACGACCCCTCCATCCCCGGCTTCAACCCCTCCGTGTCCGTCCCTCCCCGTGCTGCAGTCTCCCCCAAATGCCGGCCCTCCAGATTTGGAGCCGAGCTCTCTTCCCACCCACTGGGGAGGCCCCCGGCCCCGCCCCCGCCCCCGCGGTTACCTCGTTCAGCAGGAAGGTTGCACTGGAGTCAGAAAAAGACATAGACCGAGCTAGCGGCCTCTCCCCTCCCCCGGGCCAGGGGCTCCGAGGCAGGAGCAGGACTCAACCGCTGCTCTGCACACTGGCTCCCGCCCGCACGCCTGGCCTCGCCCCGCGCTCGCCGGGCTCCACCGCCCGCTCCCTTCCGTGCCTCCAGGTTCCTCCCCTTTTCCTCCTCCCTCCCTTTCTCCCTCCCTTTCCCTTTCTCGCCGCCTCTGTCAGTCTCTCGCGCTTTGCCTTCGCCTTCAGTCCCAGCCTCTCTCCACTTCCGTCTTTCCTTTCCGCGATCCCCGTTCCCAGTTCAGCTGCGTGCCTCCCTCGGTCCTTCCATCCGCACCTTTCGCCCTCCCTCCCGGCCTGCCCCTCTCCCTCGGCTGCTTCCACCTTCTCCGCCCGGAGAAGGGCAGGGACTGGAGCTCCGGCCGAAGCAGGCGGACGGGCGGGAACTGTTCAAAGGTTGCCCCGGCACCTGCGCTCTAGGCCGAAGGCTCTGCTCGGCCCGAGCCCTGCTCCGCGCTCCCGGCGCGCGGCGCCACACCCCAGGAAGAGGAGCGCGTGGCTCCCGCGGCGGCTGGGACCCCGACCTCAGCGGAGGAGAGGACGACGAGGCAGAAGGCTGTTTCGCTCGCTCGCCACGTCTCAGGGCGCGCCCTGTGGGTTCCGGGGAAGCCACGTCCATCTGCCCCTCCCAGGCTCGGACCCTGTGGTTCCTGTGGGATCCATTTGGAGACAGCCTGGCCGAAACGCGCTCTGAGCCGGGCGCTCTCTTGGGTCACCCCTCTCTTCCCGGTTCGGGCGCCGCGGGTCTCAGGTCGGGAAGAACGGGACGCGACTCCTCCCCGCCCCCTGCAGCGCCCCCTGGGGCTGCCCCGCGCGCTGGCCGCGCACGCCCTCCAGGTGGCGGCAAGCGCCTCCGGTCTGTACTCTTGCCAGCAGGAGGCGCTGCCCTGGTCGGGCGCAGCCGGGACCCAGACCCCCGTAACTGCAGGGACTAACCCCTCTCTCAGACTCTCCAGGCTCTGTGGTTCCACCAACAGATCCTCGGGAGCGGGAGCGGACCCCAGGCTGCGCTCCATCCCCACCGCGTGAGGCTTGAGAGATCCAGGCCCCCCTGAGTACCCGGTCCTACCTCCATCCTCGTCTCAAGGGGCGTCCCGCTAGGCCAGGCAGCAGGGAGCGTAGATTCGCGGACCGCTTCTCGGGTCAGTACCCCACCTCCGGCGGGCACGTCAAACAGGACAAGCCCAAGTTCTGGCGGGGGAAGGGGGGAGCGGGGGTGTAGTCCCAGTCGCCTCTTCCCTGCACCCCTCTGAGCAGTCCTGTCTCTCATTGGTCCCGCCACACCCCGCAGCCCTAGGCTGGACTCTTCTCCACGTAGATCCAAGACCGTGGTGTGGGGGTGGGGTGGGAGGTGGGATGAGGGTGACAGGCTCTTTCAGGCTCTGCCAGGCTCACTCTCGATTCATTGACCTCAGCATCATCTAAAAACTACTTTCCCAGCTCTGTGAATCTACTTCCACGGAGGGGAGGGATTCTCCCATTCTCGGAGACCCTCAGGAGACTGTGTCTCCCTTCGGGTTCAGCCGACATTCCAGCAGGAGCTAGGTTGAGAGACCGTCTGTCCCTCCACCCCAGTTCCTTCTTGGGCAGGATTTAAGCTGGAAAGTGCTCTGGGAGGGCGCCTCCTGCCCTCCCTCTCTGGTCTAGTCCTGGGTCCTGGGTCTCTTATGCCCGTTTACCCCCAAGTTACTCAGCGTCAGGCCTTTAGAAGACATAAAGAGGTCATGTGTGCTTTCAGTATGTGAGTGGAGGGTTTCGTGCTTTTTGGTTTTGTTTGTGGCTCTAATGGAAGGATCAGAAGTTTTGCCTTTCATTTGGCAAGAAGACCTGGAGGGAGAAAACCCCTCCTCCCCCCTGCTGACCACAGCTAATGGACTAGCTCCTTTGGGCCTTAGGGCAGCTTGCGTTTCCACAGGAGAAGCAATTGTCCCCGGCTCCCCTTGGCCCCCCTTCCTCTACTCCTCTGCCTGACCTACAGCCTCGAAGACATCTTCACCTTTTAAAAATAGAAATATCAGTTACTTCTCCCAAAGCCTATCTGAGGGAATCTCAGGTGCATGGGACAGTTCCACACCCCTCGCATTTTCTCATTTCCACCCCCAGCTACTGGGCCACAAACCCCTTCTCCATCTGCTACACAGAGAAGGCAGGAACCTCAGCGCGGGAGCCAGGACCCCAGTCTCCGCCTCCCGACCTGCCCTCTCCCAGAACCCTGCAGTGAGGGGACTCATCAGTCCCTCTGTGGCACCTGCCCTGGGACATGCTCTCTTCCTCCCTACTCAGGGCTCCTGGGGCCCCTTCTCCAGCTCTGACCTCCCAGTATCAGAGCAGGGCTCTCTAAGAGGGGCCTTGGCATGACTATCTTCCTGGGACCTGTGCCCTGTGCTGGCCCCTTCAGGCCTGGGCTCTAACATCTGCCCCCACAGCTTCCCAGGCAGCCTTCCATCCTTCTTCTGGGTCCAGATCACCTTGTCTCCTGATCCCCAAGGTTTCCAGGTTGTCAGGACTCCAGAGAGTTGGCCGAGCCCCCGCTGGCCTCCTGGCCAGTCTCTGGGCAGGGGTAGTACTGTGTCAAGAGGCTGCCCTAGTGACGTGGAGCTGGATTTCAGGTTCGTGTGCTTGGTGGACCTGGTATTTGAGGGTCTTTGTTCCACCGGGATAGGGACCATTACCACGTGTCTATTCCTTTGTTTCTATTCTACCAGACCCAGAAAAGATGTCTAATCCTTCTCTTCTGAGAAAATTCTGCGGAAGTAGCTTCTGCAGGGAATCCCCATTGCCAGCTCCAGATATTACTCCGGGGAAGTTCCGACTTCAACCTCAGTCTTCTTTTCCTGACCTCAGCCTCTGGGCCCACAGCGTTATTTGATGCCCCAAGGCACTTTCAGACTCCATCCCCTGATGTAGCATTTGCTATAAATACGTCTGAAGAGTTTCTTGCTGACAGCGTCCAGAAAGCTTGCACCTCCTTCCCGCAACCAGGCCTCTTGAGGTCCTCCTGGCGGGTCAGCCCCGGCTTCCAGAACCAGCCCCGGCCCACTCTGGAGCAGACACTGTGACTGTTCTGTAGATGTGGAGGCTCCTCTTGCTGTGAAGCAGGGGAGGTGAGAGCCCTGAGGTGCTTCGCTGTCATCCCTTTGCTGCCTGTGGTCTGGTTTAGCATGACACATAGAAGGTGATTGTTTTAGTCTTAGCTCTAGGTTGACCCACTGGGTCCACTGCATGTGTTGACTCCGATTCCGCAGAATGGATTGGAGTAGGATAAGGCTGGAATTGAGCAGAACTCTAAGGTTACACCTGACAGAAGAAAGAGGACGGAAGACAGAATCTCCAGGAGAGCCCAGGGATAGAGACGGCACTAGGGAGGTTAGGGGTGTGGACTTTGCCTCGTCCTCTCCTTAGAGACAAAGAACTGCTGTTGCCAAACTCTGAACACTTTAGGATTGTAAATCACAGTGTTGCTCAAGGGTTAGTTCTGGACCCGACCCCCACCCCCCACTCACAAGGTCTGTGAACAGCAGAGGTTGCCAGGGAAGACGAGGTTGAAGTGAGATGGGGATGGACCCGGAGGTCCCTGCGGAGGTTCTGAGATGAGGGTCTGCATGATGAGGGCTCTTTGGGGAACCGAGCTGCGGCATAGTCCAGAGCTTCCGAAAGCCTGGGGCTGGGGACGTGGAAAGGCCTAGAGCCAGGGCCAAGAGGCTGAGGCGGTGTGAACACTGGAGGGAGCGGGGCGAGGCGCCATGTTTGGGCCCTTCCTTTCTGCCCTCTGACTCACTGTGGTGTGGCCTCCTCTCTCCTTCACGGACACCTGATTGCAGCCCGCATCAGAGCCCCTATTACAAAGAGCAGCATGGGCTTGGAGACTGGGTATCTTCTACTCACCCCGCCCACTCTCCGCCCCATTCCTCCTCAGAATAGCACTCTGGTCACGGTAGCCATCACTGGCGTGACGCCTGCCACCTCTCCGGGAGTGAATTATTGAAGAGGGCATAGTGCTAGCTGCTCACAGCCTTAGTCCCTTGGGCCCACACTGCCTCTTATTCTTACTGCTGGCAGGGTAGAGTCCTGGAGCCCGAGGAGGGACTATGAGGGAGAAGCAGGAACTGGACGGGATGGGAAGAGGGACCGTGGGCCTTGGAGAGGAGCCTCCCTAGAGGAGGGAAGGGCGCTGGGAATGAGTGTTGGCCGCGTGCCTATCATTCCAGACTGAGGCAGGAGCATTACAAATTTAAGTTCTGCTTAGACAGTTTAGCAAAACCTTGTCTTTTTTTTTTTTTTTGCAGTATGGGGGATTGAACCTGGGCCCTTGTGCATCCAAGGTTGGTGCAGTATCACTTGAGCTAAATCCCCATAAAGATGAAGTTTTTTGGATTTTTTTTTTGTGAGTGTGTGGTACTGGGGATTGAACTCAGCTCCTTGTGCTTCCAACGTAGGCGTGGTACCACTTGAGCTAAATCCCCAGCCCTCAAGACCTTGTCTTCAAAGAATGTGTGTGTTGGGGGGCGTAGTTTAGTGGCAGAGTGCCTATGGGTTTGATTCCCCAGTACCGCACTGAAAAAGTTCTGGGGCAGGACATAGTGGTACATGGCTGTAATCCCAGCACTCAGGAGGCTGAGGCAGGAGGATTACTGAGTTTGAGGCCTGCCTGGCTACA
>PVIC010050649.1:0-12740 GCA_004025085.1 Thryonomys swinderianus
AAAAAAAAAAAAAGACAGGGTCTCGCTTTGTAGTTCAGACAGGCCCTGAACTCACTATGTAACCCAGGCAAACCTCCAATTCACAGCAATCCTCCTGCCTCTGCTCCCGAGTGCTAGAATTACAGGCATGAGCCACCATGCCCAGCCTGTATTTGTCTTTTAAAACTAGCTTTTCTTTTCAATTACATAGCCAACACAGAACTACTTCCTTTTTATTAAAACTGTCAAATAATATAAAGCCCATTTGATTCCCTGCCCCCACCCCATACCACTCCTCACAAGAAACCATCGAATAGGACTCTTTGATGCAGCTGCTCTTAACCTTTTCACAAAAAGGCATGTGCGTGTGGTACTGGCGGGTTATTATAATCCTTAACCATCTCACTTGTTTTAATTGCCAGCTGCATATGTGTGCATGGGGAAAGCGAGTATTCTAACACCACCTTCAGTTAGGCAAACTGGGATGATAACCCACTGAGACTGGCCGCAGTTCCCGAAACTGCATGGCGTGCGAAACCTCTCACAATGTTTTGCTAAAAGGCAGATTCTCATTGCAGGTTTGTACTGGGTCCTGGGTCCCTGCTTTGCTAAGGAGTTGATGTAGATGCTGCAGCTGGTTGAAGGATACACTGTGAGCGGGAAGGATTTTTGAGAGCATGAAATCAAACAGACCGAAGGCAAAGTGCTGCATGCCTGTGATCCCAGCTACTTGGAAGGCTGAGGCAGGAAGACCAAGTTTGCGGTTACCCTGGGCAACTTAGGGAGAGACCCTGTCTCAAAATAAGAAACAAAAAGGGCTGGAGATGTAGCTCAGTAGTAGAACACCTCTGGGTCCACTTCCCAGGCTTACCGGGCCCTTAGTTGCCAGATGAGCTGAGCAAGAACCTACCTAAATTTCCAACCCCCGTGAGTTAGGGGTAAGCATGGAGCCCCTGACTTGTGGGGTTGCTGTGAAAACCAAATGAGCTGGGGCCTGGGAGGCACTTGCCTGGCGCATAGCGAACTAAGTGAATATTAGTTACTTGTGCCATCTGGAGGGGAGCAGCCCACGATGGTCCAAGCCAAACAAAACAGAAAATGCTTGTGGTGGTGCATTTCCCATTATTCATTAACGCCATCCTCATCCTCTTCGGCAGGGTTTTCAATTACGCCTGGCATAATGTTATACTCAGATACTTATGGGGAAACTGAGGCTCAGGGAGATGGGTGGCTAGACCAGATCCACACAGCTGAGAAATAGCACGAGCAAGCTGGTACAAGACGAAGGTCTTGTACCTGCTCTGTGCCACCAGCTCCTTCCCCGGGAATTTACTACAGCAAGGCCCAAGGGGTCTCCCCGAGGGAGTGGGGGGCCCTTGAGCGGCTCCAGGGCAGTAAAGCAACCGGCTTCACACTCTTTTCTCTCCCACACTTATTGAAAGAATTTTGAAAAACTGTGGATCCCATCACACTTTATTTTTTCCAGTTCTGGGGATTGAATCCAGGGGCAATCTACCACCGATACAGGGTCCTACTGAGAGGCCCTGCCTGGGTTCGAACTTGGAATGTTCCTGCCTCGGCCTCCTGAATAGCTGAGAGAGACCACACTGTGCCATCACTCTTGACTTACCGTTTTTGTTCTTTGAGTTTTCTGGGGTTTGGTTTGTTTGTTTGTTTTGAGACCGAGCCTCACTAAATAGCCCAGGATGGTCCTGAACTTACAAGGTAGCCCAGGCTGACCTCGAATTTGAGATCCTCCTGCCACAGACGCCTGCGTGCAGGGATGGCAGGCATGCTTCACTGCATCTGGCTCAGCTCAAAAGCTAATATGTGCCTTACGTGGCATCGGCATGCTTTTGTGTGTTTATGCACGCTTGGCATTGTGTTTGCCAAAGCCTCAGAGCCGCACGCCCAGCCCAGGCAAGGATGGAAGATGGCGACCATATTCCTAATTGGTAAAAACTGGCTCTTATCGCAAGACCAGTCGGCCTGTCACACTTTGCGTCCAAAACAGCCGGCTCCATTTTTTTATTTGGCACATTTGTTAAACAGGTGTCCTTGCGTCTGCCTCTTTGCTTCCTAGTTTTAATCCTAAAACAAACAGGAGCCTGGAGAAGAGAGAGGTAAGACAAAACCAACCCCCTCCTCAGTGTGTCAGGGAAGCCTTCCCTGCCCTCCAGGCACATCCCAGGGGGCCGTTCTCCGGCTGGGCAGCGAGCCAGCTAAGGTGCGGTGGCCGCTGTCCGTGCTGTTGAATGCCCCCCTCACCTGGCTCCCCTGAGGTGTCTCGTCATTTTCTCTTACAAACTTCCCCTGCCGCTTATGCCCAGGGTCCCTCCTCCGCCTCCTGTGCCTCAGAGAAGTGACTAACTTACAGACCAGACAGACCTCTGCATCCCACCCTGGGGCGCTGTTTCCAGGAATTCCTTTGTCAAGCAAACGCTCCTTTAGTGAAATGAATAATCATTCACTTTGGATTTCAGTGCGGGATTTTTGTTGTTGTTGTTGTTGAGGATCTTTCTGAAGATTGAGGCCCTGAGGGCGAGTCTGTAGGCCTGGGGGAGGGGTGGGGGGTGGCAGGTCCCCCCTCCCTCCCTGCCCACTGAAAGGACTCCCGTGTGGCTGCTAGATCTGCTGGTTACCTTTCATCCTTCCGCTGTCTTCCTGTCGGGGCTCTGGCCGCCAACATCGATCACACTGGCCCGGAAGGTGGTGACAGGCTTGTGTTTCTCGCTCTGTTTTGTTCTTTTGCTTGGCCAATTGCGTCTCCATGGAAACAGGTGTGGCCTTTGTGTTGCCTTTGCTTTGGGCAGATCGATGCTGAGTGGTGATTTCTTTTTTGCTCCCCACCCCCTCCCCTCTTTTGGGATCAAAGCGGGAGTGAGGCCATCACACCCAGAGACTGACCGGAGGGAGGTCCCGTGGCAGCCTGGGAGGCAGGGGTCTGCGGTGTGGCTCCTGCCCCAGCCTGCCCTGCACAGCCTCGCCCCCGCTTTCTGGGGCCAGTGGGTTGGAGTGGGATGTGCAGAGATTTCTAAATACTCTCAGGCCCTTTGCCTGCTACCTTCTCAGGAGCAGCTGGCAGCCATCTGGGGTGGGGTGCTCAGTAGGGGTCGGCGGGCTGGCACGGCCCTGCTTCTAGTTGCAACCCTGAGGGCGAAGCCTTTGACCTTTCCGGGCTTCTTCTGAGTGTTTAAGAGGTTTAAAACTCTGGAGAAAACAGCTTTGGTGATGGGATTCCCGTTACCTTCGGGAAAACCCCATCTGAAGAAATGCTGCCGTTCTTGTCCTACGGTTGTCCTCGAATCAGCAGGAAACTCTGTGTTGGATTCAGAGCCCTGCGCCGCTGGCTGGAAGGAAACGTGCAGAGTGAGCGCCTCCAGCTGGATTTCCAGGCTGGCGCGTTAGCCAGCCCCCTCCTCCTGCCGGGGGCCCGGGGCGTTCTGCCTTCCCAGGCTAATGACAAGCTATTAGGGGACCTTCTGTTCCAGACCAAAGCACAAGTGTGGGCCGGAGCTGCTGAGGGCAGCTGCACATTTGCTTTGTGTCCTTGAGGTCCTTGTGAGTTTCAGGGGGGAGAGGACTGCGAGCTGGGAAGGGCTCCCCAAGACGGGTGCTCCCCTCCACCCGGGCTGCTCCCTGCCTGCTCATCTCTGGCACTGCTGGTTTGATGAACTACATCGTTCAGACGAGGCAGGTGGCTTTTAACAGGAACACCTGTGCTGACTTTAATGCCATTGCATGGACCTCGTTGACTAAATTAGCCAACTCCAAACCTTATATTCATTTTTTTTAAAAACCCTTCATTTTTAATATCTGAATCGTCAGCCCAACTGCTTGTTGAAGTCAGCAAAGGATGTGTGACCTCCGAGTTTTGCGTGGTCCAGAAACCCCTTCATGTGACGACAGGTGGCACGTGCGCAAGCTCCGAGTGTAAGAGGCGATGGTCACGTGGTGCTGAAGCTCAAGCTGCCGGTGCCCTGCCCACAGCACAGGCACTTGGTCCAGCTGCCCCTTTCGCGGCTCTCCCCGGGAAGACACAGGGTACCATGTGCCTCGAACAGTGCTACCTGTAGCTAGCGGTTTTCCCGGCACAATCCCATTTTATTGTGTTCTGTCTTCAAGAAAGGAAGCCCAGAAAGAGTTAGCATCCTCCACACTTTACTGGAAAGTAAGTACCTCTCCTCTCAGCCTTGGCCGAGCACATCCAGTGTTTGAGGATCGCCTCCCGGGCTTCTCTCCCTCTGGCAGAACAACGCCTCGGTTTCCTGTTGGTACAACAGGAATGTAGTAGCTGCCTCACTGGGTTGGTGTGAAAATCAAATAAAAACTGCACCTTGCCAAGGGTTTGGCATATGGTTTGTTTTCAATTACTCTAGTTCAGTCTGAATACGTCTTTTCCTGCCTACTTTTGTGGCACCTGCTTTGCTTCCCAGCCTCTCCCTAGGGACGCACCTGGAGACATCTTCCTCATGGGCCTGGGCCTGGGCCTGGAGAGGCCAAGGCTGGTGCAGCCGACACCCGTTTGCTGCCCAGGCCTGAGCCTGTGGAGCAAGACATTTGGGTCCCTTTTCCCTCCCTTGGGAGTCTCATGGGACAGGAAAGCCCTCTCTTCCCAGGCCCAGTGTGGCATCACCCCGTCCCTGTTTCTGGGTGGACCTCCCTGGGACTCTCAGCCGGGAATGCTGGCGCCCGGGCTCCCCTGCAGACCGCAGTGTCCCGTGACCTCATGGAGGGAGGCCTTAAGAAGACACATTTCGCTCCTGCCTCTGTGGACAGCAGTTGAGAGCTGTGCTCCATCCAAAGGGGTGGAGTTGTAGGGTCTCTGTGGCCTCTAAGTCCCAGGGAATATGAACTTCAGACAGCTCCTTCCCTATACGTTTTCTTCTTTCTCCCTTTGAGCCATACGCACAGTGTGCCGTGTTTAAGCTCTGTGGCTCAGTCTTCCCAGCCGCTCTGTAGGAAGTGCTAGTAGAAGTCTCTGTTAGAATTTCCCCAGAGCTTTGAAACAAGTGCCTGGTGTGGCTTTGCCTGATTTTACATTTCCTCCCATCCTTTCTTTAGATCGATGTAAATAATTGCTTGCGTGCTCTGTAGAAGGGACTGAAAGATTAAAAAAAAAAATCCTCCCTTCCAGGTAGCCAGGTGTGTGGTAGGGCCACTGATAATGACAGTTGTGATGGCACGGGAGTGGTGCAAGAAGAGAGAAGGTCGAATGAGGTAGGGCACAGGTGAGCTAAGTGGGAAGACTGCCTGCAGGAGTGGGGAGGAGGGCCTGGTCCAGATCCTGAACCAGTCACAACTGCCTGGGGCGAGGGTGCCGGGACCCGTGGGGGCAGGTGGTGCACAGAAGGAGTGGCCCAGTGACAGGTTCCTAGAGGACTTGACTTGCATGGGAGGGTGTCCCTTCCTGTCTGGAAACAGATCTCTGGGGTTGGGGTCGGAAGAAGGTGAACGTCAGTGTCGATGCTGCTTCCGCTCAGCAGGCCTGCAGGCTCCAGCCACGCTTCACAGCCCCTGTCCGTAACTCTGAGAGGCCCTCACTCCGGGCCGGGGTCTCCTAGGTCGGAGTGACAACACCTGGCTGTTCCTTCCTTTCTAATCTCCCCCTTCATTCCTCTAAAGGGAATCTTTGCTGTATCAGTTTTGGGCTTTACTTGTACCGAGTGGGTACTAGAGATCGAACCCGAGGCCTTTGCACTGAGCTCCCTCTCCAGTGCTTTTTTTGTTTGTTTGTTTTTAAGATAGGGTCTCTGGGGCCGGAGATATAGCTCAGTGGTTCCAGCGCCTGCCTGGCAAGTGCAAGGTCCTGAGTTCAATCCTGGTGACCACATACAATGCTGGGCGTGATGACTCATGCCCACCAGCAATCAATACCACATACCACAGATGCCGAGCATGGTGGCTCACGCCTGTAATCCCAGCACTCGGGAGGCAGAGACAGGAGGATTGCTGAGTTCGCGGCGGCTTGCCTGGGCTACATAGTGAGCTCAGGGCCAGCCTGAACTACAAAGCGAGACCCTGTCTCAAAAAAAAAAAAAAAAAAAGATAGGGTCTCTGTAAGTTGCCTGGGCTCAGACTGAATTTGAGATCCTCCTGCCTCAGCCTGTTAGAATGCTGGGATGCCAGGTGTGTGTCAGCATGCCTCCATATTATACATAGTGAAACTGGATCGTACAAATGAAAGTTGTTCAGTGTGAAGATGAAACCAACATCTACCTTCCAGAATCTGACCTCTCTGTAGGCTTCTCAGTGTCTTGCTGGGCAGAAGGTCTAAGAGTCCAGATCCTGGGTGTAGGAAGAAACGGGGAGACTCTGTTCCTAGACGATACCACCTCTTTGCAAGGAGGCACTGCCTCCTGCCTCACTCCGGAGCCGTCCAACTCTGTATAACCACGACCATTGTTCCCAGTGGCTGTGCCTGCCTGCCTGGACATCTGTCCTCCTAACGATGTCTGCCATAAATCCCGTCTCCCTCATCCATGGTGCCGAGCTGGGGAACAATGGTGCCTACAGCAGGTGGTCAAACCCTCACCGTGGTTACATGAGGGTGTGACTGCAACTCTGTGTGTGTGTGTGTGTGTGTATTGTGTGTGTTGCAGTCTCTAGGCTGATGGGGACTGTCCAGCTGCAGCGAGGAGGACTCCTCGTGGAGCACTTTCTGTAGGCGTCTGCTATAACGTGGTCTGTTCATCTTGGTGTCTGTGAAGAAAAAGGATGTTTTTTCAAATGCAGTTTTAATTAGCTAATTTTTTGTGTGGTGCTGGGGATTGAACTCAGGGTCTTGCACACGCTGGGCAAGCGTTCCACCACTGAGCTCTGTTCCCAGCCTGCAGAGAGGCTGTGGTCACGTGTGACCCGACAGACAGCAGGTGCTCAGTGAGTGTATAAATGTGGAAAGTCCGCATGTAAGCGTCACGGGGAAGCTTGCGGTCCATATGCTTTTGCCTCACTTGGGAGTTGAGAAATGTCTTCTGGGTAACGTGGAATCACTAAAGAAGTGTTTGTGCCAGTCTTTGCACCTAAGAGAAGAGGAAATTTGCTCCATGAACTTCAGACTGAGGGAAGGGTGCAGCTGAGCAGCCTGGGCTAGAATCCTGTCACTCTAGGAGGCTGAGGCAGTAGGATCACGAATCAGAGCCCAGTCTGAATAACTCTTAAAGACCCTGTCTCAAAATTTTAAGGCGGGGGGGGGGAGCTGTAGAGGATGTAATTTACTTGTGTTGGTCCTGGGTTCAATTCCCAGGACTGTCAAAGGAAAGCAAAAATCAAGGAAGTGAATGACAGAAGTCAGCTCATGGCACACGGGAGGGGTTTACAGTGATTGGCAAATCTTGTTTTGGTCATGGGAAGTCACGAGGCGTTTGCCCGATGATATAATTCATTAAGCGTATGTGTTTCATGCAGGTTTCTGTATCTGTTTGATTTAATTAAGGAACATGCTCCAAGCTCCCTGAGCGGAACCAGACTCACAGGCTATTTTAGGGTCTCCAGGCGACCCTGAACCCACACTTTGTTATTGTCTGCTCAGCCTCCTGTGGCTCCTGGTCTGCTGCTTGTGGGCAAAAGTACGGCTTTATGGGTCATTTTGTTGACTTGCAGGGCCAGGCTGAGACACGTTGGAGAGAGACAGTGCTGCTGCTTTGACACGGATGGGTTAAATCGGGTGATGGACACGCACGCACGGGCCGGAGAGTTCAGTCTGTGTCTCTGGTTAGTCAGAGCTACAGGGCCAAAGACCCGTGCACTCCTCATGTAACGTCCTTCGCCTGCCTGCGTGTTGTTCTATGAAACATGCTTTTACCCTTAACGAGCGCCCCACCCCCACCTCAACTCCGGTTCCCTCCAGCTCCTATTGCAGTGGAGAAGCCCAGAGGAGAGGCAGTGCCAGGGCCACACCCAGGAAAGGGGCAGTGGAGGAGCTGTGGCCGCTAAGAACACCCCTTCTCCTCACCTCTTCTGACAGCAGGGTTCTGGCTGACTCCTCGCCCCCCCACCTGGGGGCCCCGTTTCACAGCAAGTAGGGCAGAGCTTTGATCTTGGGGGCGGCTGGGTCATCGGTGTTGGGGTGAGAGGGCAGGTGGAGAACTCACCCCAGCTCTTCCTGCCCTGGAGGCCCCTCAGCTGGGCTCCTCTGATGATTGTAATAAAGCCCTTGTGGGAACAATAAATTAAGGATTTATTCCTTTAAGGCGGGGGCCGCCCTCCGGGTGCCAGAATAGCGTTGCCCAATGCACTGCCTTGCCATGCTGGAAGTGGTCTCAAGTATACACTGGCTGGCACAGGGGCTGCGGGGCACTTGAAAGGTGGCTGTGCGACTGAAGGGCTGATGTGTACTCATTTAATTTTTATTAAATTTTGTATTGCCACACATGATTAGTGACTACCTTTTGGACAGTACAGTTGCATTACAAATTGATCTCTAAGATGGTCAGAGTGTCATGTTAGGATCTTTCAGAACTGCCAGCCCTCTTACACACACACACACACACACACACACACACACACACACACCCCACCTGGCACTTGGCATGTTTCAGGAAGCCCCTGGATATCCTTTTATAAAAAGTCCACTGTTGAACTATCCTCATCTCAAGAGCAGCAGCGTTGTCATTAAGCACAGACCTGCCCGCACAGCTTCGTTCTGTCTTTCTACACAGGAGATAAGTGGGTAAAACCTCAGGAAACTACTGCTCTGAGCAGCCTGGCTCAGGCAGTCACAGGCCCCAGAGCCTGGCAGCCCACTTGGCTCTGCCTGGGCTCCTGTGCCTCTGTCTCCCCAGGAGGAAGAACTGGGGTCACTCGATGTCAGATAACTGGCCAGTGGCACACAGGTGTTCAGCACACGCAGGCAGTTTGATTTTATTTCTTACTCTGGATATAACAATCTAGTCTCAATTAAAAGAGGGTTTGGCCATCTGAAAGAATGTGGGGGCAGGAGGGCATCATTTCTTGTTTTGTGTAGTTGTTTATTTTTGGTACTAAGGATTGAACCCAGGACTTCACACATGCTAGACAAGCTCTCTGCCATTGAACTGTACCTCCAACCATTTTTTAAAAATTTAATTTTGAGACATTCTCTTTAAGTTATCCAAGCTGGCCTCCTCAAGGTTGTGATCCTCCTGTCTCAGCCTCCAGAGAGGCTGCACCACTGCCTGGCTATATACATAGTTATTCTGAGTGATTTGGGTAGGGAAACTGCAAGTACATTGATGTCCAGACTGTCTGATTTTTTTTTTTTTATTTTTTGAGGCAGGGTCTCGCTTTGTAGTTCAGGCTGGCCCTCAGCTCACTATGGAGCCCAGGCAAGCCTGGAACTCAGCGATCCTCCTGCCTCTGCCTCCCGAGTGCTGGGATGACAGGCGTGAGCCACCGTGCCTGGAATTGTGATATGTGGTACCAATGATTGAACTCAGGACCTTGCACTTGCCAGGCAAATGCTGGAACCACTGAGTTAAATCCTCGGCCCCAACGGTTCTGTGACTTGTGATGGTTTCCCTCCAAATTCTTGTGCGTTCATGATGGTGTGAAAGCACACCCATAAACTGTTCTGTTTTGCACTTCCAGTATAGTATCCAGTAAGTCACGAGATAGTCAATGCTGTAGTATAAAGCAGACCTTGTGCTAGATGGCCGCCCAACTGTAGGCTAAAATTAGCGTGCTGAGCATGTTTGAG
The DNA here is from genome assembly GCA_004025085.1 of Thryonomys swinderianus. NCBI lineage: Eukaryota > Metazoa > Chordata > Mammalia > Rodentia > Thryonomyidae > Thryonomys > Thryonomys swinderianus. The sequence continues at coordinate 9,656 of PVIC010050649.1, forward strand.
GTAGGCGAAGCCGAACCATGGTGTTTGCCAGCTTGGTGTATTAAATGCACTTTTGACAGGATATTTTCAATTTGCTGTGGGTTTTTCAGAACAGGACTTCATCAGGAGTCAAGGAGCCTCTGTATCAGGTGGCTCAGGTCTCTGGTCTCTCCCAGGCCCAACTGCCCACTCACTACCTGTGTGCAGCCAGAGGGCAGGGTGAGTTGAACAAATGACTCCTATGTGGCACAGCGCCCCCTCTGGGCTGGATTCCTGCCCTTTTCTTCGAACCCCGAACCTCCTCTCCCCTCCCTCTGTCCAAGGTGCTCAGATGCTTCCTCTTCAGCAGACTGACCATTCGATTTCCCGTCTCACGGCCAAGCTATTCTAAATGTCCTGAAAGTGTCCCTGCACCGCCACCCCCACCCCTGAGGCATGTGTGACTCTGCCAGTCATGTGAACAGCCCTCAGCAACAGAGGTGTCATTGTGTCCTCGCTCACTATGCAGATGGGACAGAGCCCCTCTGTGTAGCCCAGGATGTCCTGTACTCTGGTGGCCCCACTGCAGTGCCCAAGGAGTGCCCATGAGTCTGGCTTCTACAACCAGTACCCAGTGCCTGGTCCTGCCTTAATTATAGGTCTCTTCTCACCCTCCCTCTCTTCTTTTCCCTTCTTTCCTTTGCTTTCTTGTGCTAAAAATATACCTAATATTATCATTTTACATGTACACCTCAGTGGCATTTAATGCCTCCACATTGTGCAGAGAATCTCCAGAATTTTCTCATCATCCCAAAGAAACCTCTCTTCTGCCTTCTGCCTCTATGAGCTTGGCTGTTCACAGAAATAGGAGTGTCCTACAGTGTTTACCCTTTGGGATGGGTCTGGCTTATTTTATTTAGCGTAACATTTTCAAGGATCGTCCATATGATAGCATCTATCAGATTTCACTCCATTTTGTGGCTCAGTAACATTCCACTGTTTCAGGTGTATGTGCTGTGCTTTGTCGTTCACCTGCGGGTGGACAGCTGGGTTGTTCCCACCTGCGGGCTGCTGCCCGAGTTTCCGCTCTCAGTTCTTTTGTGTGTGTCCTCAACGGTGGGTCACTGGACTTCACGGGAACTCGATGTTTCACTTTTAGAAATGCCACCAAATCTTTTGATTTGTTTTGTTTTGTTTTGGAGACAGGGTCTCGCTTTGTCGTTCAGGCTGGCCCTGAGCTCACTATGGTGCCCAGGCAAGCCGCCGCGAACTCAGCAATCCTCCTGTCTCTGCCTCCCGAGGGCTGGGATTACAGGCGTGAGCCACCACGCCCGGCACTGAGGTATGTAGTATTGATTGCTGGTGGGTGTGAGTCACCACGGCAGGCGCCAGAACCACTGAGCTAAATCTCTGGCCCACCACCAAATCTTTTTCACTGTGGCTGTATCATTTGACATTTTTACCAACAATACACTTAATGTTAAAAATTAATTTTAAGGCCAGGGATTTATCTCAGTGGTTCTGGCATCCACCTGGCAAGTACAAGGTCCCAAGTTCGATCCCTGATACAGTGCGGGCATGGTGACTCACGCTGTAATCCCAGCACTCAGGAGGCAGAAGCAGGAGAGAGCTGCTTTGAGTTCGAGGCTTGCCTGGGCTACACAGTGAGCTCAGGGCCAACCTGAATTACAAAGCGAGACTCTGTCTCAAAAATTCTTAATTTTAAGGTATAGAAATAATGCAAATTTGTAAAAACACGAAACGATGTAGAACTGCATTAGGTAAACAGCTAAAGTCCGCACGTTCTGCATCCTGCCCTCGACATCTGCTGCTGGGTGTGTTGTGCAGTGTGTGTTGTGGGTGGCTTTGTGTGGCTTTGCAGAGTCACCCATAGACACTCGGATACCTTCACAGAGTGGCACGGCATACACATGGACCTGCCACTTCCTTTTTCTTAGGGTTCCATTCTGCCCCTGACAGCTGTGGCTGCACCTGAAGGTAGCCTGTGTTTTACACATGCTTACATCTGGTGTCTTTAATTTAATCTAAGCTTTTAGTTTTTGCAGTGCCGGGGATTGAACCCAGGGCACCGTGCACAGCAGGTGTGAGCCTGCTCACTGAGCTGCATCCCCAGTTATTCCTGTGAGACTGGGATTTCCCATTTTTGGGTTTCCCAAACCACTCTGCATCTGGAGCTGTGCCCACGCGGAGTTAGCTTCTCTGCCCGGGTTCTGGCCTGTTTGGGGAGTGCAATGCCAGCTCAGCTTAGTGCTGAGGAGGCTGCAGCCCAGACCGGCTGCCTACAACCTCAGCTCCCTGTCCAGAGGCTACCACCCCGGTCTGAGTGTTAGACAGTCACCACCAGGCACATCCTCCCTCTCGCAACACTGGGGCTCCCTGCACCCCTCCACTCAGGACTGAGTGGAAAGGTGAGCCATGGGCCAATGTGTGTGTGTGTGTGTGTGTGTGTATGTGTGTAGTTGTAGTCACTAGGAGGTTGGACTCTAGTCCTGTTGGGCAAGGAGTGGTGGTTCATGGGAGCCCTCAAGTTACACAGTCCTCTCAACATGCTCAGAAAGATCCAGTCAGGCCTGCGAAGGGCCAGTTGTACAGCCAGGGCCAACCGGTCTCTGGCCTGCACCTTTCTCTGCAGAGGCCTAGGCAGCCAGTGGAAGAGTACAGAGGCCTGGAAAACTCATAAACTGCACAGTCGGCCCCTGCATCTTGGCCACTTGACTCTGTTTATTGCTTCCTGTTCCCAAAAGCCCTCGGCAAACAGAGCCGCTTTGAGGGGGTGAGTTGGAGCTGGTGGGTGGCCTGATCCCACAGTGCTGAGGGAACAGCTTTCCTGACAAACCTGGCCCTCTCCCTGCCCCCACCAGCAGAGCCCAGGAGGGTGGAAGCAGGTCCAGGGGGCTGTGTGAGACTGAGAAGACCCTTCAAAAGGAAGCTGTGACTTGGTCACGGCCGAAGTACAGGGCTCCGTTTCTTCTCATTTCCTCGAGAGCCTCCTCACTTCCTCGAGAGAGAGGGCGGCACAGGAAGGAAGCAGAGTAAAACCTTCGTCTGCTGTGGACCCTGCAAGGTGGGGTGGGAGGAGGTAGGTGGCTTCAGGGAATTGTGCGGA
>PVIC010050650.1:0-12745 GCA_004025085.1 Thryonomys swinderianus
AGTAGTTTAGAAAGTAATTACTATATTTACCTAGATATTTACCATTTCTAGAATTCTTCCTTTATTCCACTGGCTTCAAGTTTCCTTTATATCAGTTCCCTTTTGCCTAAAAGCCATCCAAGTAAATTTTTTCTTTATTGAGTTTATTAGTACATTTTAGATACACATCACAATCACTTTCCCCATGGAAAGATATATCTTGATTCTCATTTTTTCCCATTCCCCTGTCCTCCCTACAACCTTCTGCCCCCTATCTACATAAGCTTTGTTTCCCTTTTTGTTGTTTTTACCATCAGATCTTTTCTTTCCCTTCTTTACTTTCCCCTACCCCCTTTCCATTTTCCCTTTGAACATTTTTTTTTTCTATTTACCAATAGCTATCATACATTCTGGACCCCATTTACACTTTCAGTTCCTCATACTACAGAAATGGTAAGACATTTACACATCTGTGTCCTATTTATTTCACTTATGAGTATGTCCTCAAGGTGTATCCATTTAACTATGAATGTATCTACTGTATTGTTCTTTATTGCTGAGTAATACTCTATCTTATAAACAAAAATTACATCTTTTCTATTCGGTCTCCACTTGATAGGCATTTGGGCTGTTTCCAATATTAAGTAATTCTTTAGAGCAGATCTGCTGCAACACATTTTAGTGGCCTTTCAACTGAGAATGCTGTTTTTCATCTTCCATCATAGAGGGTATTTTTCCTGGGTATAAAACTATGAACTGACAGCTGTGCACAGCTGAAAATGCCATGCCATATCTTATATTCTTGGTTCTCAATATGAAATCTATATTCAGCTCTATAGTTTTCCTTGAATGAATAATGAATAATTTTCTTTGGTTGTTATCAAGATTTGGAGGCTACATTTATTTTTTTAAGTTTTATTATGTGTCTGAAGAATTTTTGTAGACACAGCCCGTAAAAGGACACTCTCCACTTTAAAAACCAGTAGGCTTCTGTCATTTTTCAAATTAAGGATAGGAAATCTTTCCATCATTTTTTAAAAAATATTTTCTACACATTCTCATTCTTTTAGACCTCTGAAGTTAAAATTGTTAGACTTTAAGCTATTGTCCTTTATTTTCTAACTTTATACTTTTGTTAAGTTACATAAATTGTGCTGCTCTATATTCAAATTCACTACTCATCTGTCTCTCACATTGTGTTCTTGAGCTCATTGAGTTATTGAATGTGTCAGTTCTAAAATTTCCATTTGCTTTCTCTTTATATTTCCACTTCATGAGATTTTCTATTATATCTCTTTTAAGCGTGTTCCTTTATGCTCGTTGGAGTACTTACTAAATAGCTCCCTTAAAGTACTTCTCAAATCTTTCCAAAACCTGTGCAATCTTGATGTCTGCCTACAAGTGTGGAATTTTTTCTCATGTAAGTTGAGACATATTATTTGTTGAGATGTTCAGCAATTTTGAATTATGTTTTAAATAACTTGAATATTTTGCCCGTTGGTAATCCTTGTTCAAATCCTACAGACTATTGGTATTTTTATTCTTGAAGGTAATAAACTTGTCTGGATCTAGATTTCAAGTGATGACTGGTTTTCTATGAGTCCTTCTTACAAATGTTAAGTTTTTTTAACTCTCTGTAGTATTATTCAGATCTGTGATGAATGCAAGCAAACCAGTCATTAGTTTAAGTCTTAGATATTAATATACACCATAATTCTCAAAATCTATGATTTTGGAGTTTACATTCATGCCTTTGTAGCTCATAGGTGAGCACAAAAATTCATTTAGTAGTCACTTTCACAATGTTCTCCCTTATGAAGTCATCGGCACTTTCAGATTTCCTGAAATTCTCCCTTTTGGTTATCTGATCAGCATAGAAGGGCTTTGATTACACCATTCTGCCTTACACAGTTCATAGCTGTGCCCATACCAAGGACAAAGCTGTAGCAGGGTTAAGGAGGGAAGAAAAAAAAATCCATGAAACTTTATAGCTCTTTCTGATTATCACAACTACACAAATTGGAAAGGAGGGTTACTTGCCCTTGGGGTCAAGGCTCCTGCTGGTGCTTATCAGTTTGGCTGTGGCAATCTTTACAGTACTGAGGGCTGGGGCTCTGCATTCTGCAGTCCAACTCTAGAGAACCTCTTAACTTCTCCGGCAGTTGGAGCTAAAGGCTCCTCTCAGAGCCCTGTCCGGCCATGCTAACACCCTCCTCAGGTTTCTGGCTGCATTGAGTTTAGTCAGGAGGTACTGGGAGAAACTGTGTGAAACTTGCCATCAGTTTTGGTGTTATTTGAAGGCTGAAATTCTTTCCAGTCTTAATGTTTCTTGGTGCTGTTTATTTTTTATAGCCTTCAGATACCTGTTCCATGAATTCTTCCCCTGTTTTATAGTTACATTCAGAAAAAAATCATTGCAAAGTCTGCTGTGCTTATTCCATCCTGCCTAGAATCAAAATAATCCCCAAATTAATTTTAATTTAGGGACTTTTCCTAAAACTTGAGAGTTACAAGTTGTATGTACCTGAATAAAGTTGGACTTCTGAAAGTTTAGCACTCATTTCCATAAAGCTGAGCTCCTTGAGAACTGTTTTTATGCTACATTGCAATTATTAATATTCCCCTGGGTTCTATCAAAAGTCACTACTAGAAGCATACATGATATTTGTAACTGCAATCAGTATAAAAATATTAGGTCATTATATATTACATTGCTCAATGGTCCTTTACAAAGTTCCTTATGTAGTTACCTTTTTTTTAATTAACACAATGCTAGAAAAAAAAAGACTTGCTTCCCTAAGGAAATTAAAATGCTTGGTTTTTCAGTAACAAAGAGCTCTATTAGCGCATATATACATCATTCTTTCCTGTCTACCAGGAACTCAGAGATGAATCACTATTCTTATAGTAGCTGTCATAAATAAATTGTTCTATTTTCCTTAGTACTAATGTTCTATCTCCCTTCTACTTTTTATTATTTTTTGTATGTGCATTGTTGAATCTTCACAGATTATACGCAGAAACTGATAAATTAACTAATATCATATATAACTAATGCCTTAATTAATATCGTTAAGATTTTATATCCATCCAATAGAAGCTAATTTTTTCCCTCTGCAATTATTTTACGAGCAGCAAGATATCCACACCCTCGCCTGATTATTTTCCAACCTAAACTAGCTTCCTTCTATATTTACATTGACATCTGCAAATGCTAATGGAGTTTCTCTCTGGGATGAGGATCATTAAGTCAAAGAACTACAGCAAGATGGGCAGTGAAAGATAGAATTTGTGCGTGGCCAGAACAATAGGCTGTGATGCACATGAGCAAAGCAGTCTTTATGGAATGTACGCCCCGCACTGTGGCATCTGGAAACTTTTTGCTTGAATTTGGGGTATAATCAGTTCAAATCCCTAAACACACTCCTCAGGGCTTACTCTTCTATTGATTCAAATTAAAAGTCATTGCCTACTTGAGAGCCCAGGACTGTGAGAGGAAGTTAGAGACCCTAAAGTGTTTGACTCAGTGATGAAAACAAGAAGCAGTTGCAGTGAAACTCACTTCCTAGGAGGAGGTTGGCACAGAGCCTCCCACTGGCCCACTTGATGCACAATGGCATGAAATTTGAAGATGTGACTTTTCCAGAAAACTAGGATAGTGTCGGCACCAGATAGGATTGGCTGAGATGGGCTTCTAGGTAGCGCTTTCACCGTGACCCTCACTCAGGACAGCAGCCCCCTCATGGCGGCTGGAGCCCTCTGCTCTATCTCTGCCACCCTGTCACATGCTTTGCCTCCTGGTGGTAAATAAGTAGGCCCGCCTCCAAACCAGCCCTGCTCCTGCCCTTAGATCAGTTCACTCTCCCAGACAGCCACCTGCGAGGAAACTGCCATAAGATTCATCTGTGTCCTCCCCATCCTGCCATCCTGCTACTTTTCTCTTCGGAGTATGTTCACTTTCTCACTAGCTGCCAGAGCGCTCCTGGCCCTTATCTGTACTCACAAACTGTACCCTGCTAAGTCTGACTGGCTCCCCGCGTCCACCTCTCCTTCAAAACTCTGTCCTTTTTTAATATGGCCAAGGTGGACAGCTAGTCTCATCATTAGGTATGACACTGGGGATTTCTAGCAAAATAAAACAAATAAATAAACAAAAAAAACTAGCTAGACCAGTAAGCCTATCAGTAAAGAAAGAGTAGCAGAACACAGAAGGATGATTTACTACGAGACACATTCCCCCATAGGGAATCCAAACACTACAGGGCTGTGCCCTTTTTCCTGTAGTTATGGGAAACAGCTATGAACTGCCAGGGCCTTGGACTCAATCTGGAGTAATCTCACATCTGTCCTCTGTGGCATGCTTCCAGGACCACAATAAAAGCAGTTACAAAACACGGATCTGAGATCCACAGTGATGAGTTGGAAGGAACTTAAGAGCTCTTCTAGTCCGAAGGTCTTACTTTATCTAACAATAGATGTGAATGCCCCAAGTGGTGACTTCAACGAAGGTCACAACAGAAATTTAAACCCAGAGGCCCACTTTGCAGCCACTGTTTCTCTGTGAAACCGTTCTGCTTCGTGTTCTACACCAAAACTCCCTCCCCTAAGGTCTTTCCTTTTTTTGGTACCGGGGATCGAAACCAGGACCTTGCGCTGATGAAGCAGGTACTGAGCCAAATTCCCAGCTCTATTACTGACTTCTTTACTGTTCTTAATAGCAGCAGTCCCTTAAGACATCTTGAATTGTCTCTTCTTTCACTTTTAAAATAGTGTTCAATCGTATCCACAAAGTGTTTCACATTTTTAGATCCTATATGTTCCTATTTCCTCTGCTCTCACTCAGGCCATTTTTTATCCCCTGACCTGAGTCCTCAACCTTCAAAGTGGTAGCACACTAATATTCCTAAACAATATATCTGCTATTGTCACTTCCTCGGGCAAAATCCTTTTGTAATTCCTTGATCCACGCATAATCTCAGTGTCCTCCCCACTGTGGTCTAATCTCCAGTTTCCCTACCCACAATTTTCCCTGCCTATCATCAGATAAAAATTGTTTTATTGCATAACTAAAATAATAAACCACACAGCAAAGACGTAATAGTTAATTTGCTGTGAATCAAGGAACTCAGTGATTTTAATTAAATAATTAGATTTCTGAGGAAAAATTGGCCACAGGTGAAATTAATGTTTTTCTACTAATGCAATTTTGAATATTAAGAATATTGACAAGCACTCCACCGAGCACCAAGAATACAGGGTGGATAATTACCACGTCTCTAAATAAAAGGTGCTTATCAGACTATCAAGGGCGTGGAAAAACCTACAGCTCATGTTAACGATTTGTATGACCCATCTTGTCCCTGGAATAATACAGGATCTGAGGGGTTCTTTGACGCAAGCTCTCCCACTTGGCCTTTTGAAATTCTACTTCTCTGTTAGCCCCGCTCCCCTTCCAGGCTCGCTTGGTCTCTCTTAGTGTGCCTCTCCCAAGCCATTTCCCCGCTGGGTCCTCACCCAAATCTGCCGTCTGCCAGATCTCTTGCAGAGACATCGTTCCCCTTCTGCCTCCTTGATAATCCCCTAAAACTGTTTTCTCCATGCTCAATTCCCTCCCCAATAGAACAAGTCAGCCTGGTAATACTTTTAACTCAACTACCGAAATCTAATAATGGTTTCAAAGGACACTCTTAGTAGGTAGCTTTGGATTTTAAACAAGACAGCAAATAATAACTACGTTGCAGTGAGGAAGAGATTTGGGGAAATGTTAAGATTCTCTGCCATTGAAGTTGGGGCAACGTAAAAGCCACTACTTTGTGGTGAGCAACGTGCCTGGGTGATAAATGTATTTAAGGATGTATGTATAATATAGTAGCTGAGGGGCAGCGCTAAGCAAAATAATTCCTTATTTTGGTAGCCTTGGGGTGCTGAGGTTACCCTAGTGCATTCAGAAACTCAATGACGATACAAGAGGTTAGGAGTTATTGCTAGCAAATGCCATGCAGAGTGAGGAGTCCCCTTGCAGATTGTGACAACACGTAACCTGAAAATCTCTAATACGAACAGGGTGCTTGTTATTCAATGAGAGTGAATAGACATTGAATTTAGATATAAGATTAAGACAATGGAAGAAAGTTAGGCTGGGTTTTGTTTGTTTGTTTGTTTGTTTGTTTATGTTGTTGTTGTAGACTCACTTTGTTACCCTGGGTAGCCTTGGCCTCCTAGAATCCTTTATTTCAGCCTCCTGAGCAGTTAGGACTTCAGGCATACTTTATATTTCCACTAAGACATCAGAGAATACACACTAAAGTATTTTCAACGTGGAAAAATCATTTTTAAGAAATACAAAAAAGGGCCGGAGATTTAGCTCAGTGGTTCTGATGCCTGCCTCGCAAGCACAAGGTCCTGAGTTCTATCCCCAGTAACCACATACAATGCTGGGTGTGGTGACTCACGCCCACCAGCAATCAATACCACATACCACAAATGCTGGGCATGGTGGCTCACGTCTGTAATCCCAGCACTCGGGAGGCAGAGACAGGAGGATTGCTGAGTTCAAGGTTTGCCTGGGCTACATAGTGAGCTCAGGGCCAGCCTGAACTACAAAGCGAGACCCTGCCTCAAAAAAAAAAAGAAACACAAGAAAACCTGCAATAGATATGCCTGATTGCATGGCATATTATATATGTAAATATAATTCTTGAAAATCAGAAATATGAAACAAGTTTTGATTGGTACTCTAGTGATAAAGCGAATACTGTGTTATAAGTGAAACACATAATAAACACTCTATAAACAGGTGTCAGGGAATGTTAATTGATAGATCGATATTCCTTAAAAAAGGTGACAAAACTCCTAAGTTTCTTAGTGAAGGGGAAGCATATACATTGCTACAGTATCAATGGGAAACTAAAGCTTAAAGAGATTGGTGGCCAGTTCCCTATCACCAAACTCAGAAATAGACCCAGATTTTGTTAGAACAAGTTGAAGATGCATTTCATTATATTTGATTCATTTATAGACCAGTTCTTCTAGCACTGTTAGTGATATCATCAGGACATTTTCCTAAACATCATGCCAGTTAATACCTGCTAAGACAGATAAATTCCCAAAAATCTAGGTTGGATGTAAGTATATCTAACAAGGATGACATAGGATCCTTTTCTTTGAATCTTCATATTCTACCTGTGGTTCAAAGTATACACATACATAAATACATAATCATATGAAATATAAACTATAAAAAGCATACTAAAATAATCATTGAAAAATCCCTTAAATTCCTCTCTAGAAATCTAAGGAAGTAATTTTAATTTTTTTTCTATTAGTTCACTCCAGAGGAATTTACTAATATTTTTTTAATATCATAGCAAATGTTCATCATCTAGATGCATGGCAATAACAATTCAATTACCTCAAGTTTTTTCTTCTCAGTTAAGGGACAACTGGGAGAAAATAATTCTGAGAACAGATACAAGGAAAATAAAAGCCTTTTCACCCACACTTAGACCCTAGCAGCTAGGCAAACCTTTGTATAATATTGAGGAGAACCTAAGAAAATATGAGAGCAGAAACTCCTCACTTGCAAATAGTTGACAGAATTGGGGAAGTTATGAAATATCAAATTCAATGTAAATAAGGACCAATAGCAGAAATTATCTATTGGATGAGTATAAATAAGGTTAGATAAAAATGTAAATGTCAGTAAAGTGGACCTGTAGATGGTCTTAAATCTAGGAATGAGGAGGTTGACTCTGATGCAAAAAGAAGAGAGGAAGAGAGAAAGAGAAGATATAAATGAATTACTTTCTCTATGACAAAAGTATATGAGATATTTAAATACCTATGAGGAAAGTCTTGGAAACAGAATTTTAATGTCAATACAGTTAATGGCATCCATTTAAAAATAATAACTCAAGATATTCTAAATCAATGGAACTGTTGAACTGTGAAATAAAATGCCATCTGTCACCACCTTCAAAAAGTGTCCCCAGGAGTCTCACACTCATAGGGCCAATATGCAGACATTTAATAGATATTTCTGTCATGCTTATACTTTTTGAAAGTATTTTCAACATGGAAAAATCATTTTTAAGAAACACAAGAAAATCTGCAATAGCTATGCCTGATTACATGGCATATTATATTTGTAAATATAATTACTGAAATATCAGAAATATGAAACAAGTTTTGATTGGTACTCTAGTGTAAAGCAAATGTTCTCGGCCTGTTCAACCAGCCTCTCCCAGCCCATTTGAAAGTGAACCACAGAATTTCTAACTATGCTAAGTTCTTTACTGTGGTAAACTGATAAACCTAAATAAACTTTTCTCTATGGAAGAGAATAAAGGAGGAAAAAAGAGGAAAAAGGGATAGAAAAGAGTGAAGACTATCTAATGGGAAGGTGGACAGGAAGAAAAGAAAGAGGCAGAATGGTTAAAAGAGTGAGAGAGAATTAGAGAACAATGACAGGTCAATAACAACTGTTTCCTAGGAACATTTAATCAACACAGCAGACTTCTATTAACCTCATTTCTAGATGAGAAAACTATAGCTCAAGAGGTACAGGTAAGTCTTGTTCACAACTAACAATGAGCCCTACATTTTTTACCTATAATGACAGCCCCTTTCCTGCAGCTTCACACACCACACACACACACACACACACTCATGCACAATACACACATGTGTGCACACACATTTGTACACACACATGCACATACACACATATCCACATACCCAATCACATGCCAGGCTGCTCCCAGCCAAGGAATGAATATGAGAATAGGGGCCAAGTAATACCTGCCAAGTTAGGATTCCTCCACAATCCTCCTCACACTTACAGTAACCTCCAGGAAAAGCGTGGTAGACAGTGAGACTTTCCATTCACACGGGACCAAAAAAAATGGCATGCTCCCTGTGAGAAACAATGATTCCAACCACACTTGAAGACAAACAAAGGTCTCTTTGGAGTAAGTTAGGACCCAATACATATATGCAATGAGTGTTGTGGTTTATATCTATATGTCCCCATAAAGGGTCATGCGTTCATAAATGAAGCTTTTATGAGGTGACTGGATAATACAGGTATGAAAGAAGGAAGGATTAATCCACTGATGAGCTTAGAGCTAAATGAGACTTGGAAAGTGAAGCCTGTTCAGAAGGGGGGGGTCAGTGGGCCATGCTGAGAAGGGTGTATTTCCCTCCCACCTCCCTTCATCCCTGTTTGTTTCCTGCCACTATGCCATGAGCTGTTTCTGCTCTACAATGCCTCTCTGCCATGCTTCCCTAGCTTGAACTCAGCCAACTACAGACTGAAACTTCTACAAACTGTAAGCCAAAACAAACATTTCCTCTTTTAAATTGTGAGTGTCCAGTATTGTGTCTCAGCAACAAGAAAGTTCTGGTAATTTAGGCAATAAAATGCCATCAGGTCAGTCCTGTTCTGAGGGTTAGAATGACCACAAGGTATTCAAGGAGTGATTCCAAAAAGTCCTACCCATTTAGAGTATCACTGTCACTTTGAAGGTTTTCCAAAAGATCCCAGGGATTCTTTTCTGAACTTCTCCATGAGAGGAAGCATAGTGACAGATATATAAATATACACCAAAACAGGTAAAAGGAAAAAGGACTCTGCGAAAATTCTTGCAATAAGCCTCGTCTCCCGCAAGCCAGTATGACATCCATGAGACAGGAAAGCGGGAAATAGAAAAAACACACAGAGACTTGAGAAAACCTGAGTCTTGGTCTGATCCAGGCTTCTTTGAACAGGAAAGACAGAGAATTCCCAGGACATAGCAGTGTTTACTCATTACAAGAATGGGAAAGGGAAACAAGGCAGGCTTGGGACAACTGTTGATAACAAGTATAAAACAGCCAAGTCTGTAGAGGCAGGTCACCAGCACACCTTTGCTGAACAGAACAAATGGTTCATTCAGTGAGGAAGAATTTAGTCAGTTGATCTTGGCTCTAAGGAAACTGAGTGAAGCTCTACTACTTCCGATGTAGAACGGACAAATTATGGAGGGGCAAGGAGCTTAGGGGTCTTCTACACACCAGTCCACTTCAAATCATAAAGCCATTCTCAGATCACCCCACACACACACACACACACACTTAGCATCAATTCTCAACCACATGGTCTCAGATCTTAGAGGATTCACTGTATCTTAACATGGGGAAAGGAAGACAGTGAGTCTGTTGCACTCTGAGTCACTGTTTTCACATTTTTCTTATAATTTATGTAAGATTGTTATATGTAATACTTGAAGCATGAGAATGAAATTAGCACATTACCATGAAATGTGCATACATCTACATTACTATGGTTTTTTGTTTGTTGGTTGATTGGTTGGTACCAGGGATCAAACTCAAGACCTCACACTTGCTAGGAAGACTCACTGAACTACTGAGCTAAATCGTTGCCCTTACTTTATTATGTTAATGACTCAAATATTACGTAAAGACAGACAGGCTTCTGCATAGATTTTAGAAAACTTTTCTTGTTTTATACTGACAACAGCTTTACGAGAATTTGATCACAGTATAGCCCATTACTATTTCCAAATGCAGGATATTCATGCTCTTGAAAAATGTTCCTTCTACTTTCCTTTCCAAATGTGCTCCTTTCAGAAAAGGCCTTCAGGAAGTCCACACTATGTTCTTCTTCATGTGGCCACACCCATGTTGGCACCCCTCTCCTGGCAAGGTTCCTTGTTGTGCCTCCTGTCAGGAGATGCTTCCTGGGCACAGCTGCCTCCATCCTCATTCATTCAACCTTATTATAATCAACAGAATTTTGCAGATTGATGACAACGTATAGAAAAAATGGTGGCAGAAAGACTGTCTGTGAGTTAGGCTCCCTCTTCCAAAGCTAATTTGATACTCTGAAGGCTGATGATGGGAACACAATGTACTTGGAACTACAGAGCTATTCAGAGAAGAGAACATGGGAAGAACTTAGACAAAATCTGATAATTCTCTGTGAAATGGGCAGAGGGCAGACCCTGAATTTTAGAAATTGAGAAGTCAATGCACATCCCATTAAATGGCCTGTTTCAAATCATAGTGACCAAGAAGAATTTGAAGGACTCAGGGTTTTTTAGTTTAATTTAATTTATTGGTACATTATATATACACATCACAATTACACTCCACACTGAGAATTTGTACCAGTATATGACACAACTTAATTCTCATTTTTCCCCTTCCCCTACCCACTCTACCACCATCCCCATATACAAAAGCTTTTTTTACCATCAATTTTTTCTTTCTTTATTATTTATCCCTGAACCTCATTTCCCTTTGAATATTTACTATTTTGCAATATCAGTCATGCATTCTAGAACACATTTACAACTTCAGTTTCTCATGCCAGAGAAAAGATACGATATTTACACATCTGTGTCCTATTTATTTCCCTTATAAGTATGTCCTGAAGGTACATCCATTTGAGTATAAATGACTCAATTTCATCATTCTTTATGGCAGAGTAATACTCCACTTTATTTTAAAAATCACACATCTTTTTTATCAAGTCTAGAGTTGTTGGGCATTTGGATTGTTACCAAGATTGAGCTATCACAAACTGAGCTGCAATAAACACGGGTGCACATATGTCACTGTGATATGAATCTTGTAATTCTTTTGTTTATATTCCCAGCAGAACAGCAGGGTCAATGTACTACTAACTGTAGTTTTCTGAGGGTTCTCCACACTGATCTCCACATTGGTTGCATAAGTCTACAGTCCCACCAACAGAGAAGTTTCCTTTTTCTCCACACCCTCACCAGCATTTGTTGCTGGCTAATTTCAAGATAGCAACTGTTCTTTGTGGAATGAGATGAAACCTCTATGTTGTTTGCATATGCATCTCCCAAATGCCCAGTGATGTTGCGCATTTTTTCATATACTTAGCTGCTTTTACATCTTCCTCTGAAAAGTGTCCGTTCATTTCAGATGGTCATTTTTGAATTGGGTCTTTAAATTGGTGGGGGCTGATTCTTTTAAGCTCCTTATAAATTCTGGATAGTAACCCTTTGTCTGAGGAACTACTGGTAAAGATTTTTGTCCATATTATTGTTGCATTTTGCTCTGCTGGTGGTTTCTTTTGCTGTGCAGAAGGCTTTTAATAAGATGAGATCCCATTTGTTGATTTCTTCTGCTAGTTCTTTTGCTAGTTCTCATGCTATACAGGTTTTGTTCAAAAAATCTTTTCCTAAGCCAGTGTCTCCAAGAGCACTACCTAACCTGTTTTGCAGCAGGCTTGGAGTTCTTAATTCAGAATTACACATTTTTGTCTGCTGATAATATATTTAAATCTTCTGTATTAAAGACAATAGCTATATAGCTAAAGCCTAGAACACAGAACATTAATTGGAGTATTATTTCTCATTTATGCTGAAAATAAAATTTTTAGAATTAAAATGTAGATGTCATAGTTTAGAAAAATAATTCTATCATGTAAAAAATGAGAACATGGAATCAGAAAAGTACAGCTATATCCTCCTAATATTTTAACAACAATAACAAAAACACAGGCTAAAACCATAAATGTTAATGATTATCTTTTCCAATAGCAAATATGGACCTCCTTTTTTTAAATTGAATTCTTTATTGGTACAATTTATATACATCTCACAATCACGTATAACATTGGGGAATTTGTACCAGTACATGAAACAAGTTAATTCTCATTTTTACCCATATCCCTACCCACCCACACCTCCCCACCCCCTTTATACATATTCTTTTATTTTCTTTCTGAGTC
>PVIC010050651.1:0-12737 GCA_004025085.1 Thryonomys swinderianus
GCTAAACCAGTATCTATGTGACTCTTCAGATGAAGCTTTTTACAACTGTTCTGTCTAGAATTGTTCCAAGTCACATCTCACAATTGGGACTCAGCTTCAAACAAATACATGTTTATGAGGGAGATAAGAATTAATGTGCCTTGTGAATTCCAATGAGTCCCCTCAGAGCTGTAAGGCAGCCTGCACAGAGTGCTTCTCACACAGCCCAGATTAACTTTTATTTTCACTCTGAGAATTTAGTCACCCACTCTAGCTTCATGGAAGTTCATCTACTGTTTTTCTCGGACCTCACCCCAAGTAGTTCACTTGTAGCTGTTTCTACAGAAATTAAAAAAAAAAAAATCCCAAACCCTATTTTTTTTACTAGTGGCTCTACAGAAATCTGTGCTATGTAATTATTATAGCATACTTGTAATGATTTCAAATGATAAGTATTTTCCCCTTAAAGCAAGTAGTTGTGTTCATAGTATTTCCTTAAAGATAAAGACTGAGAGTAATCTGTAAAGAAATTATCAGCCATATGTGGGATTCATGCGACTCCTTTTCCTACAGTTTGGCATTGTCCTCAATTGAGTTGATATTAGCTTCAAGATACTTTATGGCAGCCAAAAGTGACACAGGCAACTTAGAAAAAAAGTCATTACTAACATGGCAAATTAAAGTGGAATGCTCACTGATGTTCTATGAAAAGTTAGCATGCCATTAACGTTAACTGTGCCAATAAAATTACATCACAAAAGTCAACTACAAGAAAGGTGATCTATCTGGGATGCACAGTAAATGTGTCATTAACCCATAATAATTTGAAATGTATTTGTTAGAAAGAAAAGGTAAGTGAAATTAAATATTAAGCCCAGTTTAAAATAAAAATTGAGTATATAAGCTTTTATGTATATATGTTTATTCAGGATTCTTTATCCTATATTACTGATGATTTTTCATCATGATTATTCTTTATTGAGTAGTTTAGATCAAACACAACTATGAACAATACTGGGAGAAAAACATTTTAGGGGTTGAAAGCTCTCCAGACATAATTAAATCCCACCTTCTCATTCTGAATGTGAGAAACAAAGATTTAGACACAGAACAGAAGCTAGGTGTGGTGGTGCATGCACGACCCCAGCTGCATGGGAAGCAGCCAGGAGCATGGCTAATGTGAGGTCTGTCTGCCCAACAGTGTAAGACTGTTTCAGAAAGGAAAAGTGAAAAACTGCATCAATGAAGAGAATGAGATTAAGTCTCAGTCTAGAGTTCTTATTTTAGAAGTATATTTCCTTCAATTGGTTAACTTATTTTAGATACATTCACTTTGTCAAAACTCTTTTTTCTTTATTTCTGTACAGATGAGAGACTGTACAAAGTTAGCAATTTTGGAAGTAAAATAGAACAAATAATGCCTAATATTTGGATTATAATATAAAAATGTTCTTAGAAAACTTACTTGAAAATTATAAAATGATAAGAATATTTTTCATATGAACAAAGGGCTTGAACAAGTTGAACTTAAACAAAGGTTTCTGATGAACAAAAAAACCATTATTGCTTTCAGACCAGAAAAATATGCCCACCAGACGGGGTCATCAACTAACCTATTATTCCTGCATGCCTCTGCACTGTCCCAATAACTGAGTCATAATAATCTTAGATGGTACATAATGGTATTATATAGAGTATATAAAATGTTTGTGATCAATCTTGAAATCTATTATATTTGATGAATATTGATATTTGTTTCTTTTTATAATCTTTCATCTTTCTTTGGAATAGGTACAATTTTGATGCCATGAGCTTGGGAGCTAGAAGACAGATTGAGCAGCTCAGCGAGATCCTGTCTCCAAAGCAAACAGGTAAGAAATGCCACCTCCACATATGATGCATGGAGCTTTCAGAACTGTAAGTCGATATGAGTCTGAGAGAGAAGTAATTGAATGTGAAAAACTAGGAAATCATCACATACTACAGTAGAATTAATAAGTCCCATATACTTAGGCTACACAAGATTTATAGAGGTTTTATTTCTTCATTAATAAATTACCCTTTGCTTATTCTAATTCTCATATCTTTTAATATTTTTAACTCTTTCAAAAATTTTGTACCAATATACTTTGCTTACACCTCTAGTCTAGAAATGTTTTTCTATTTAAAAATTTTACTTTAATTTTTACAATTATTTGGTTAAAAACTAATATGTAGAAACATTTTAACCCAGGTATAGAAATTGTCACAATCATCAACATCACTGTCTTCTATGTCCTTTTCTTGTTCTACTAGAAGTTCTTCTGGGGCCTTACTATGTATGGACGGAACATACCTTCCATACCTTTTAGGGTAAAATTTGCAATTCCTCTGAAATGGTGATGAAATGAAAGAAACTTATGGAGAGAAATGCAAACAAGGGTGAAAATTAAGTCAAAGGACTAAGTGTTCTGAACTGAATCTTAGAACTTATACCGATGACATCTTTACTGTCACCTTTAAAGTAACATAAGAGTTTGTTATATTAGACCTTGCAGAAAAAAAAAAGAGATGCCAGCTACCAGGGACACAACTCTGAGTGGTAGCACATCGGTCGTTTTAAAGAAATTACCACCATGCTGTGTTTGGTTTACTGTCTCCCTCCTTGCATTTTACAAACTGTATCAAAGCACGGCATGTAACAGCTACAATTTCTTTCACAGCAGCCGCCCTGTGTGAGAAAAATTGACAGATTAACTGGGAGAAAGCTTCCAAACCCACTGTAAACTATGACTGCCCATTAGAACAGAATCATAGGCCAAAGAACACACCGAAAGGAATGTGTCAGTGACCCACTATCTGAACCAGTAGGCATGATAAAGCTCTTCAGGATTTGTGTAAGAGAGGCACAATCCAGAAATGATAACCTGGACAATTTTGTTTAAGACTCATGCTGGGTGAGGACAAAAAGCTGAGTTGAAAAACAGCTATTGATTTTTCTGAGTATTTTGGCTATTATTCTGATGAATCCTCTTCCTGCTAGCATCTAAAAAATAAACTCTATAAAACATTATCTTGTCCTTATATAAATCATGAGGTTTAGCTAAATGAAAACTCAAATGCTTTATAAACAGGTACCAATGTCAAATGAACTTAGATTTGCAAACTTGTCGTTTTCAATGATTTTCAATAAGTAGCAGTGTTATGCCTACATAGAAACGAGCTCTATCACAGAGGTATCTGATGATTTATAAGTACTACCCATATCTGAAGGCAAATAGACAGATAACCCTGTGTGAGGTAGGAGGGTGTGATGAAAAAAGGGCATGGGGAGAGGGAAAAGAAATCATGAAAGACAAACTAGAGAAAGACATTTGTTTACCTCTGAGTGGTGCACAGGTTTCCTGCTGAGCCACTTTTTTTTTTCCCCCCCCTGGACAGGGTCTTGCTTTGTGGTTTAGGCTGGCCCTGAGCTCACTATGTAGCCCAGGCAAGCCTCGAACTCAGCAATCCTACCCCTGCCTCCCAAGTGCTGGGATTACAGGTGTGAGCCACTAGGACCCTGGCAAGCCACTTTTTAAAATTTGCAACAGCAGCCTTTTCAAATATAACCATGGATAAATTCACCCTTCCAAAGAATAACTGTAATGCACACCATAACAGGAAGATGTGTTCTAACAGGATTTACATAATACAGATGAATAATAAAACATAACCTCCCAAAAGACTACAGTTTATACCTCTATTTGCAGAATTGCTTTATAAGGAAGCAATGTTGGAACAATCATTTTAAATGCTAGTTTTAAAGTGATTATTAAAACTATTTAAATTGTTGGCCACATATAGTTAGGGACTTTTTTCCCAATAATTTAGAACAATTTTGTTTGTGATTTCTTTTTGTTTGTTTTGGAGACAGGTTCTCGCTTTGTAGTTCAAGATGACCCTGAGCTCACTATATAGTCCAGGCAGGCCTTGAACTCACAAGCCTCCTGACTCCTTGATATGATAGGGCAAACATCTTAAATATATCTTTAAAAGGTGGGTTCTACTAATTATATTTTACTGTCAAATAAGTGTTAAAATATAACTCTCACATATAACTTGACATTTTAGTAGCTGAAGTATTTAATATCCCTGTATTAACATTTCACAAAGCTCTAATGCTATTTACATTTATTAATCTGTTGCCTTCACCAATAACACACGATGGTGATGCACAAATAGAAGCTGCATATTTTGAAAAAAGTTAACTCAGATATCTTCAAAAGCAAATGAAATACAAGGGTAAAGCAATATATTTAGAGGAGCACTGTGTTGAAATTATGCCAAGAAGAATGAAATTAAATAAATTTTGGGCAAGAATTTTTGGAATTTACTTTCAAATACTCGAGAATATTTATGCATGCATTTAAAAAATATATATTGAGCCAGGCGTGGTGGCCCACGCCTGTAATCCCAGCCTGTAATCGGAAGGCAGAGACAGGAGGATTGCTGAGTTCGAGGCTTGCCTGTGCTACATAGTGAGCTCAGGGCCAGCCTGAACTACAAAACAAGACCCTGTCTCAAAACAAACAAACAAACAAACAAACAATATATATATATATATATATATATATATATATATATATAATTTTTACATGTATATTTTGCAATGTTCTCTGCTTTGTAAATATATTAAACATTTTTATGTGAATTCTGTCAAATTAATAATGATTTAACAAGATATATAGACATTGACATAATCCATACCTTGCTGAGATGACTCGGGCTCACAAATTAAATTACATATTCATACTCATAACTGATAATTACAGAATTTTAACTCAAGTGTTTTGATTCAAGATCAAAAAAATTTTCTACTATATAAAGAAACTTGTTGCCTAGGGAGGAATCAGATCATATTATCTCTAAACATTCTCTCACTCTATATTTCAGTAGACTATTTGCTTCTAATTTGATTTAAAAAGATATATAGTTTATGACAAATATTTGCAAAGGAGAAAATAAACCATAAAAAGGAAATGCACACACACACACACATACACACAATCCCACTACTGAGCAAAGCAGCACTGTTAATATTACTACATATATTCAAGATGAATATCTATTATTTTTGTCAAGCATGCATCCCTACTTTAGATAACAGAACCTTACTTCACATCTGGGAAACTATTAGACCAGTCCTTACTGCCTAAGTGTTTGATAAAATTACTTGCTTAAAGGTTTCACCTTTCTCCACTCAATATGAAAAAATTACCCTCGGTTGGCCAACTGGTCATTTTCCCTACTAAGAATTCTCATTTCCAGAGAAGTATACTAACAATAATTGGAGATGATTTATGGAAAAAGGATACTAACAATAACTGGAGATAATTTATGGCTAGGCTTTCAATTCTTGCTACATAGGTTCTTTTTTTATTTTTTTTTAGAGCAAATTTTCCTCATCTACTGCAAAGTCAATTCTCGTTTCCATTTGTTAGCTATTTCAAATGTTTCCAGGTACGTTTCCTTCTGTCTTACACATAGATTTTCTTAGCATATATGGAATTAAATTTTTTTAAATACTAAAACTCTGAGAGTACATAAATGATTTAGAGGTTTATTCTACGCAAGAACATATTGAGAGTCTCTCAAAACAGAAACAATTGGGTTTTTTTTGCTTTTACATTTTCCAACTTGATACTTTGGAAATAATTTAAATATTTAACATTCTGATGAATAATGAAACTTGGGATTTTTATGTTTTTATTCTTTCAAACTGTTCACATTTTGTTGTTTAATCTTTTTTTTTTTTTTTTTTTTTTTTTTTTTTTTTTTTTTTTTTTTTTTTTTTTTTTTTTTTTTTTTTTTTTTTTGAGACAGGGTCTCGCGTTGTAGTTCAGGCTGGCCCTGAGCTCACTATGGTGCCCAGGCAAGCCGCCGCGAACTCAGCAATCCTCCTATCTCTGCCTCCCGAGTGCTGGGATGACAGGCGTGAGCCACCACGTCCGGCATTGTGGTATGCGGTATTGATTGTTGGTGGGCGTGTCTCCACGCCCAGCGTTCTATGTGGTTACCGGGGAATCGAACTCAGGTCCTTGCGCTTGCGAGGCCGGCGCCGGAACCACTGAGCTAACCCTCCGGCCCTGTTTAATCTTTCTACTAGGTCATATCTTTATTAAATTTAGACAGAATACCAAGTTTTTTGCTATTGAGACTTCACAAAATACTCTAAATTTAATAATCTTAAAATCTTACTGTTTTCTGGGCCAGAGGATTAGCTCAGTGGTTCCAGCACCTGCCTTGCAGGCGCAAGGTCCTGAGTTCGATCCCCGGTAACCACATACAATGCTGGGCGTGGAGACTCACGCCTACCAGCAATCAATACTGCATACCACATACCACAGTGCCAGGCATGGTGGCTCACACCTGTAATCCCAGCACTCGGGAGGCAGAGACAGGAGGACTGCTCAGATCGAGGCTTGCCTGGACTACATAGTGAGCTCAGAGCCAGCCTGAACTACAAAGCGAGACCCTGTCTCAAAAACAAAAAAAAACTTACTGTTTTCTTAAAATGTGACTAAATTAGAATGTTATTAGATCCATGGATTTAATTTAACATAAATTTGGAAAAGCTTATCTAATCCCTTACAATATGAATGCTTGAAGTTTATGTGGATCCTGTTGCATATTTTACATTTATTCCATCTCATCTTTTGCTCTCTAGAGAAATGATTTTCCCTAGTTCTCCCATCATCACAGCTTATTCATATTCTCTTATATTGATTGATATTATAATTTATAAAGTGAATGTTTTCTATTGTCCTATTATATTTTATAATTTTCCTTACTTTTATAACTAATTTATTTTTGTGATGCTGTGTTATTTCATTTTATTTGTAAGCATCGTATGAAAGATGTAATTCAAAAGTATGTATATGCTTGAAGATACAAAATACTGTAAGGAATATTTCCTATAGATATTGATAAAAACAGGCTCGTGACTTAGAATTCTATATCAGACAGATGTTTGTATTAGATTCTAACATTAATACAAAACTTTATTAATAAGATTTATCTTTCATTCTAGCTATATATCATATGCTGCCTGGCAGACAGCCTACCTTATTTATTGAAGGTGATGAATAACATTTACTATTAACAAGTACTTTGGAAATTTTCATCAAAGTGGGAAGCAGAAGGAAAAACACACCTTGGTTGAAGTTGTCATCCAGGTGTGGA
Organism: Thryonomys swinderianus; assembly: GCA_004025085.1. Lineage (NCBI taxonomy): Eukaryota > Metazoa > Chordata > Mammalia > Rodentia > Thryonomyidae > Thryonomys > Thryonomys swinderianus. The sequence goes on from PVIC010050651.1 coordinate 7,183, forward strand.
TGATGTTATTTCTACCCATATTCCCTCAGTCACACAAAAAATACTTTAGTTCAACTACATTATGTATAAACAATTCCAATTCACTGTCTAATCATATAATTTTCAAAGTGTTATGGATATGTATAAGCATTCTCCTGACACGTGGTGCTATCCATATGGACAGTGGGTTAAAAGAACAGTGCCAGTGAGCATTAGCAGGCTGCAGCAGGGAAGAAATCCTACTGAAATGCTCTTCCTGCTGAGTGAGTGGAAGGAGCACCAGTCATTTGTTCCCACAGGTGCACAGTTGCACTGCCTGTCAACACTGCTTCCAGAAACACTACATGCACTACTTTTACCTTAGATGATTAAAAGTACATTGGCAAAGAGTTGTTCAAAGCTTCAGTAGAAAGAAAACTCAACAGTTCTAGTGTCCGTGAAAGATTTCTTTCTGCTAATCAAATATATTCCTGTGTGATATATTTCTTCAATGGTCCCAAGAAAATAATGAAGTCAATTAAAATCAATATAAAATTACAAACCAAAATACTAGTCCAACATTGACAGAAAGATAGAGACAAGAGTATTTCAAATGAAGAGGGAAAAGAATCCATCACCCACTCAATCTGCAGTGCTTTGCTTTCTATAGAGATTATGACTCATTCCTGCTGCCGTTGCTTGGCAGGACAGGTTGAAGCAGAAATAGGGAAACAGCCCTCAATTATAAATTCATTGAATTTTGTCAGATCTAATAAGACATTAATGTTATTTCAAGGAGGAAGGGTAGTTTGTGCATGTATTTTTCTTTATTCCGCTTGTTTGTTTCTGGTATTTTCATTCCAGACTACATTCCTTAGCTGTTATTTTTCATTCTTTAAACAGAAAATAGTGTGAAAAACAGAGGGATAAAGTCAAGGGAGACATTCTGTTTATAAATCAAATGTAAAAATTTCAAAACACATCTAGTGGTTTGAAGGACAGGTTGAGTAGCTATCATTTGAGAGTTAACCAGTTTTGTGCACTCCAGCAGTTGCAGTCGGGATATTTTTTTATTATTCCATGGCAATCCTTTTATTTCTTTTAGTATAACAGAAAAAAAGTGGGAGTAAACCAAAACAAGAATGAGTTTTAGGTAATGAAGAGTTAAAAAGCTTTTATATCCACAGATAACCACGATAATTTTTGCTGAAATAAGCCAAACAACATTTGAAGTCTCACAGATGTTTAATATGTCATGGGCGGTACTGAAGCCATTATTCCAAAGGAGGAAACAATGGTGTGTGAATTGGGTCAAGCATGGGATACAGAAGATGGCATAAAAAGAAAGGCAAGGTTATGATCAAACTAATGGGCTCATCCACAATAAAGCTTTTGATTCTAGACACCCCGACTCAGAACTATAAGAAATGAATTAATATTTTTTATAAATTATCCATTCTGTGTTATTATCAGAAAGCATCAGAAAGTAAACTGAGACAGTTGCAAATATTTAAAAATTGAAGATTTAAAAATATCAAAGAAGGCTGGGTGTTTAGCTCAGTGGCACTATCCATGCCTGGCAAGAGAAAAGTCTTGAGTTCGATCCTCAGGGTAAAACAAAAACAAAAATAAAAAAAAAACCTCAACAGATACACAAAGATTCAGAAGACATAAACACTATTGTACAAAAGCTAGAAAAACAAATGTGGATGAAGCACCAAATTCCAAAAGGCACAATACAAACCCTTGTCAAGAATATATGAAAAATATTTCCCAAGTGACATAGAAAAAGTCTAAAGACTATATTATATAGGAAATTATATCATAATCTATATTTTATATATATCTATATTATATCTATATTATATAGAAAATATATATCATAAAGTTATATAATAATTCAAATATAAGTTTTATATAACAAATGAGTAGAAAAATGTTTCAGTAAATTTAAATGCATTAAAATTATCAAATCTGCATTATTTAACTACAATCAAGTTACAATCCAAAGTTACAAGTAACTGAGAAATTTGCAAATATGTGGAAATTAAATAATTTACACATAAACCACAAACAGATCACAAAAAATAGTTATTTTGAAATTAAGTAAAATGATGCTAATTAAGCCAAAACATATACAATGGAGATAAATCAATATTTGAAGGGAAACATACATTCTAAACAATAATAAAGATTTCAATTCTGAAACCTAAACTTGCACATAAAGATTCTGAAAAAAACTAAAACTAGAAAATAATAAGATTATAAACAAAATAAATTAAAGAGAAAAAAATAGAAAAAATAAAGCAAACTAGATCTTTGAAAATCTATACAATTGACATTAGATTTGGGTAGAAATAAATATTTAGAATCCTAAACTAGGGGAAGATTACAACAGAATTTACAGAAATTTAAAAGAAGGAATATGAACTAATACGATAAGTTGCTGTTTTCAACAAGTTGGATAAACTAGAAGAAATAAAGAATTCCTAGAAAGCTAAAAATTACTAGAGAAATTTGCTGGTAAAATCCATCAAATATTAAATATAATTCAGTAAAAATAGAAGTGAAAACCATTCCAACCTTATTCTATGAGGTTATTATTAATCCTAACACCAAAACTAGATACAAATATCACAAGAAAACTAAAAACTAATATTTCTAACATATTTTTAAACACAAAAATACAAGTAAGCCACATAAAAAAAGAACTATATAGGGCCGGAGGGTTAGCTCAGCGGTTCCGGCACCGGCCTCGCAAGTGCAAGGTCCTGAGTTCGGTCCCCTAAAACCATATACAGTGCCGGGCGTGCTGGCTCACGCCTGTAATCCCAGCACTCGGGAGTCAGAGGCAGGAGGATTGCTGAGTTCAAGGTTTGCCTGGACTACATAGTGAGCTCAGAGCCAGCTTGAACTACAAAGTGAGACCCTGTCTCAAAAAAAAAAAAAAAAAAAAAAAAACTATATATCAATCTAATTAGGCTCATCTATCAAATTTGGTATTGGTTCAGTATACAAAAGTCAAAGTAATATGCCATAGTAATATAAAGTAGGAAAAAAGGTACCTAATCATTGTAGAGATGCATAAAAAAATGTGAAAAACTGAATATATCTCAATCTTTAAAAAAACTGAACAAGGAATTAAAAAGGTACTTTCCATATGTAAAGAAAAATATCTCTGAAGTAGTACTTACTTATTTTTAAAAGACAAAATTTTCCTCATAAAATTAAAAATTAATTTTACATATTTTACTCCTAAATCTACTTTATACTGGAATTTCTAGTCAAGGCAACTGGGAAAAAAATAAAAATTAAATAAAATATACCCACATTGCAAAGGAAGAAATAAAACTATCCAATCTGAAGATAAAATGATCATCTAAGTAGAAAACTCTGTGGAATCAACAAAAAACTACTACAATGAACAAATTCAGCAAAGTTATAGATATAAGATTTTTATATAAAATTAGTCAAATTTCTCTCCTTCCTTCCTTATATAATTGTAATTATAGAAATTAAAATGCCAGTCCTAAAAATTCATATAGATATTCAAGAAGCACCAAACAACTAGGAATTTTTATAAAAACAATGTCAGGAAAATCACATTTGATGTATAAAGGAATATATTCAGAATATGTCAAGAATTCATGGCCCAGAGGGTTAGCTCAATGGTTCTGGTGCCTGCCTCGCAAGCGCAAGGACCTGAGTTTGATCTCTGGTAACCACATATAATGCTGGGCGTGGAGACACGCCCACCAACAATCAACACCGCATACCACAATGCCGGGCGTGGTGGTTCACGCCTGTAATCCCAGCACTTGGGAGGCAGAGGCAGGAAGATTGCTGAGTTCGAGGCTTGCCTGGGCTACATAGTGAGCTCAGAGCCAGCCTGAACTACAAAGCGAGACCCTGTCTCAAAAAAAAAAAAAAAAAAAAGCAAAAAAAATTCCTAGTAATCATGAGGGCAAATAAATAAGAAGTGGGTACACTGAAGTTAGTGATGGCAGACGATGAAGCCACCTTGGAGAACAGTTGTATTTATCATTCTGCAAAAGCTTATTATAAAGTTATCTCATGATCCAAAAATTCTAATTCCAGAGCATCAAGCAGAAATGGAAATATGTATAGAAAAAACCTTAACATTTACAACTATTCATAGTATAGTTACAAACATAGCAGATGAAGAAAATATTGTATACTTGCACAATGGAATTTTATTCCCCCATAAAATATACTGAAATATTGATACATGATACAAGATGAATGAAACTTGAAAACAAACTAAGTGGGAGAAGCCAGGCACAGCAGTCTACATCCTATATTATTCTATTTACTTTGCATGTGTATAATAGGAAAGTACATGTAGGCAAAGTATAGGTAGTCACTGCCACTGGCTAAGACAGACACCAATGTGAGGAGCAGGTAATAAGCCTGGGATTTCTTTTGGGTTTGGAAGTACTTAAGACTGAATAATGATGTACAATATCAGGACTATACTATAACTGTTGTATTTCATGCTCTAAAAAGGTCAAGTCCATGGCCTATATGTCTCTTAATTTAGAAACAGATACACAAAAATATTTTAATGAAAGCATCAGTAAAGTCTGTGGAATCATTTACATAAAAAAGAAACACAATTGAAGAACCATCCAAAGTTTGGAAAGTAGACATCAGTACAAGAGATCAGAAAAAAACCCTAAATTTCAGTAAATCTATTACTTGTAACTTTAGCAATAAGTTAATGTCAAATATTAAATTTGCACATGGAAAAAGTCCTCACCAATCAACTAATATTAAAAAGCAAACAAACAAAAGGCTGGGGATTTAGCTCAAGTGGTACTGCACCTACTTTGGAAGCACAAGGGCCCGAGTTCAATCCCTGGTGCCATCACCATAAAAAAATAAAAAATAAAAACACTTTCAGGGATTTAGCTAAAGGAAGTAAACTGTGAAATAAGTTTTCATTAATTCCTTGAAAGAAACAGTTGATCTCAGTTATTAAGACCCAATTTTCTGCTTTGGACAGAATAAATTTCTTCATTGATAATAAAGTTACTTCATTTATTAACTGTTAACTATCTAGGCCATAGTAGAACTGGAAATTTCTTGAATTGAAAACTGTGGGAAATGCATGATCAAATTTGCAAGTGTCAAAATTTGAAAATGACTGCCAGACGTGGTGGCTCACGCCTGTAATCCCAGCACTTGAGAGGCAGAAGCAGGAGGATTGCTGAGTTCGAGGCTTGCCTGGGCTACATAGTGAGCTCAGGGCCAGTCTGAACTACAAAGTGAGACCCTGTCTCAAAAAAAAAAAAAAAAAAATGAAAATTACTGATACTTCTGAATACACAATGAATGTAAAGGCTATAGAAGTCCTTGGGGAATTTTTTTTTTAATGAATTACACCTGCCACAGGGAGTGAAAAATTCTAATACTCTTCTCAATAATCTCCTAATCTTGGGCCAGAGGGTTAGCTCAGTGGTTCCGGCACCTGCCTCGCAAGCACAAGGTCCTGAGTTCGATCCCCAGTAACCACATATAATGCTGGGCATGGAGACTCACACCCACCAACAATCAATACCACATACCACAGTGCC
>PVIC010050652.1:0-12676 GCA_004025085.1 Thryonomys swinderianus
CTCCCCCCTCCTCCCCCCTTTATACATGCTCTTTTATTTTCTTTCTGTATCATATTTATTCCTTCCCCTCATCACATTCCCACACCAAGTTTCCTATAGAAATATTCCACTCTATAAAAGCTGTCCTACTTTCTGGAACTCATTTGCATCTACAGGTGTTCATGCCAAAGAGAAGATCCGGGAATTGTCTATCTGTGATTTATTGATTTCACTTATTAGTATATCCTCCAGGTGTCTCCATTTGCACCTAAATTGATCGATCTTGTCATTCTTTATTACCCTGCCCTTTCTTGAAATTACAGCACTGCCGTTTCAATCGCTTGGCATGTTAGCATGTGCTTATACCCATGAAAATGTTGATTAGCCTGTTCCTCATACCACCATCTCTTCTACATGCATACTTTGTACTAGGAGATTGTCAGCAGATTTTCTCTTTCTTTTTTTTTTTTTTTGTAAATAGAAAGTGAGTGTTCCTAGCAGAAAGTGTTCCTCAGCCCTTATTAAAATCCTACTTATGAAGTCCTGTCAGTCTATTTACACTAAGGAAAAAGGCAGCCCAGTAAATAAGGATAAGTAGAAGGTGTTTCAAATCAGTGATGTCCCCTTGTACCTGTAGCAACTGTGCGTAACTCAAGGCAGACAAGGCCAGACATAGAGACTGAGACCAGAAAATGGATTCTGCTTTTATTGGGGGTCCTGAAGTTCAAACTGCAGAATTCTCTCTTCTTTTTTTAGAATTTGTTTGCAACTTCTTGTTATTAAAGAGATTTAGGGGGGCTGGGGATTTAGCTCAAGTGGTACCCCACCAACCGTGGATGCACAAAGGCCTGAATTCAATCTCCAGAACCACAAAAAAACAAGAGAGAGAGAGAGAGAGAGAGAGAGAGAGAGAGAGAGAGAGAGAGAGAGAGAGAGAGAGGTTTAGAATTGTCAGAAAGATATTTTAAGATAATATTTATATTCAGTAATGTAATCTTAACTATAATTCTATGAGACAAGGCCCTTTGCTTGTGTGCATTGATTTGACAATTTAAATTTCTCCAAAGGTAATACATTTTTCTAAGCTCTGATTGTCGTAATGATACTCTCACATCTCACTTTGCATAATTGTTCATTAAATTCACTTCCTGTTGCTTTGGGTTTCCCCCCATATACTCCCTGAGATGTTGTCCAGGTTTATGGAGAATAGGGGCGAAGAACCCTGTGCTCTGAGTGTTGCTCTTGGCTTCTCACCGGCCTCTCTGGAGGGTGAGGGTGCTGGTCCCATGCCCTTGCTCTCCCCTTGGCTGATGTCCACTGTGAAAGCCAGGGATGATGGACCTGTTCTGCTGATAAGGCAGACACCGTGGAATATCACTGTCAGTGCAAATCCCAAGTCTGCTGCCGTTACATGCTGGCAGTTGATTCTTCCTCTACCACCACTTTGTAAGGTTGCGGTTCCCATTCTCGGAAGGCTCATCACCAACCTTCCCCATCTCGCACAGGACATGAACGGAAGATATCCCAGTGTCTACCTCAGGAGTGGAGGGGCTTAGAAATGCTAAGTTGGATCCCTTCTGCCTAGCATGCTGGCACTGCCTCTTCATTCTGTGTGGCTGGATCACACTGGCTGAGGGCCACGTGACAGCAACTTGCCTCCAGAATGCCGCACATGCTCCTTTTATTTTTTCAGCATGTCTGCACCTCTGTCTTCCCCTGATCCCTTTGCTATTTCAACATATGCTGTGGGAGTTGAGGCACTTGACTGATTTCCCTGTTGCTCTTCTTATCCTGGAAATTGCTATGAATTTCTTTTATTTCTCCTTTGTGCTTTACTGGAAATTCCCCTTGGTCAAGTCTACTTCCTTATGGCATCATTCATCCTCCCTTTTTAAGTACAAAATGACTGTTAGGAAAGACTTTAGAACATGGGAAAATAAAAAAACAACTACAGTGATGTTTTCGGAAACCATCCTGTAACCTTCTGATGTGTCTTAAACTTGCTGTATTCTTCCTGGTGGGTACTTGCTGGAGAATGAGGCTTTTTGGTCAAGTAATGAATGACTCACATGCCTTTTAAAGTTTGCAGAAAGTGTTGCTTATAAATCAGGCCCAAAGGTTTGCAGTCCTGTGCAGTGGGAGGTCTCAGGGAGCTGGAAACACTTAGGAAGAGGTTCTTTGCAAAAGACAAATTCAGAACTAAAGGAGCAGATGTCCTGCACCACGTGTTTCTTCAACACTTGGTTGGTTCCTTTCAACAGATTCCCCAGATTACTTCTCACTGATTTGCTGGTGGTCTGTTTCTCTGTTAGGGGTCTCCAGCAGTGTCAGACTCTCTAACATGTTTGTCACAATGATCCCAGGATTGCAAAATCACAGGATACCTACATTAGTTTTTATTGGTTCCAAATACTTGTAAGACAATAATGGAAAGTGCACTAAACATGTTAACATTAATTAATTAGAGCCAAAAATTTGATCTGTGTTTCTTTTGTTATAGAATACTGCTGGGAAGAGTCAGTATTTGGGTGTTTATTTTGCTAAAGTTAATATTGAAATTATAAAAAGAATTTCTGTAATCAAAATAGAAGAAAATGTTTCATGAATGCCTAGACTGTTTCTAGACACTTGATGTAAAATATTTCCAGTATAAAAAGCAACTGTATCCAGTGATTTTCCCACTTTGCAGATATGGAAACTGGAGATCATAAAGGCAAAGTTTTGGAGCTGAAAAGAAGTGGAATTGGGATTAAAATTTCAGCCTGTCTGAAGTCAGCAGTTCTGCCTTTCAGGTTGCTAAGCTTCAGTAAATAGATCATGCTAGAAATACCTCAGTGACAGAAAATCTTACAATAAACAAAAAATGTCTAATGCTCAGTTACCTTAGGAACACACTGGGACGTTATGCTGAAAGAGTAAATATTACCTGTCTGGCGTCAATCTGTTTCGCTTTAGTAGTATAGAAATCCAAGGCAGTGCTAATGCAGCATACATGATCTGCATTTAACCTTTTTAAAATCAGGTATTATATAATAAATCTCAGATGTAGAGAACCAGACAAAACAAACATATAACTTAGTGAACCGTAAGCCAGATACCTTTGTAACTTCCACCAATTTAAGAAATGAAACATTTTCCCTCAACCCGGAAGCTGAATTTAAATCCCCACCCTGAATTTAAATCTCTCCCATTCCTCATTTATGATTTTTTAAAAAATAAAAAAGAAACTCTACTTTTTGCTATGGTTTTATCATCGAAAAGTACAGGCCAGACACTCTAGTTTAGCCTGGCCCATTCAAAAATTTGATGTCTTTTAAGTCTCTTTTATCCTCCCAATCTCCCCTCTCTCCTTCCCCCTCCCTCCCTCCTTTCCTCCGTGGATTTCCTCCCTCCCTACCCATTTTCCTCCCTCTCTCCACCCTTAAAAACCTACCTGGAGAAGAATTTGTACTATCTAACTGGTATAGTTTATCACAATCTACATGTGACTGACTTGGGTACTTAGTACCTCCAATGTGTCTCCTCCTTCCATAATTTCCTGTAGTTGGCAGTAGGATATGGACATGTAATTAAATCTGAGTTTCTCTTGGGAAGAAAGAGGTGTATGCTTTTATCAGGACATATATAATATGCAGTTTTAACTATTTTTTTAACATTAGTAACTAGTGGTACTCAATGCTTAAAATGACTAATTCCTTAAATATTGGAAAATAATGGTATTTTATTATTCTTTTTAACTGATATAAATAATTTTAAAATGAAATACTTCCCCTCTTGTATTGTTTGGTTACCCCAGAATTACTGCAGGTAGTAAAGACAAGACAAATGTTCCTCTAGTTGTTTTAGTTGTCTGGAGTTTGTTTTTTGGTAAATTTCTCAAGAAGGTACAGTAGTAGCCTCATTCTGTGAGCTTTTTAAAACACTGATTTTAGTTTGTACCTTTTATGCCAAAAGTAAACATTGCTGGGGATACAATTTGACTCACATTTTCATATGTTTTTGTCGGCTTTCTTTTGCTTTCCGTTTTTCTAAAATAACTCATTACTCTCATAGAAAATTACTTTTTCCCTTTAGAGATCATATGTTCCTTTTATCTTAATAGGCACAATATTTTTTCCTTTCAAATGTAAAATTTTGGTGGATGAAATATTCATGTTGGAATTATGAATGGTTACTTTCAGCTAGACTAGGTATTTTTAGAGTAATTTCGATTATTTTTACTTTAAGAAATTTTACTTTGAATTATAGTTTTTCATATTTGTTTTGCTACTTTCACAAAGTGGATATAAAATAATAAAGTAGCTACACTTTATTTTGAAATGTTGCCCCACTGTGTTGTACCATCTTATATGTAAAACACAGAAAACATTCCAATTCCTGTTTTATTCTCCTCTTTTTATCCTGTTTCAGTGAACTTTTAGGATTTTGATTTCATACTCAGTGTTAAGTTTCTCAGACAAGTCTCTTACTGAGCGTTTCCATTCATTTACTGGAGCAAGCATTAGGTTAGCTGTTTTCAGCCATAGGATTTGGCCCTTACATTTAAGGAAAGTTCCTTGATTTTTCTACTATCACAGAAAGAGCAACCAGTTTAATTTGATTTTTATAAACTGCTAATCTTATAGATTTGGGTCAGGGAATGAGTGTTCTAGGCCTCACTGAGGCCTATATAGAATGTCATATGTGGAATTTCATCTTATTTTGAATCTCATACCTCATTCTACTTTATTCTGTGCTATGTGTCCCTAAATCTATAAAGATTCTCTTTTTAAAGTAGCTTGGAAGATCAGATTGAATGAGTGTCCAGTGATCCTTTCCATAAATTTTGAAATGTTGTACACACTTTCAGCCTCAAACTTACCTCCTCGGTCATCCTCAGAGATCCCAACGTCTGAGCCCATCTCAGCTCTACAGGGAAAACTGACTGATTTTTCTTCATTTTTGAAAAGGTTACTCTTCTTACACTCTAGTAAATCACTTATTTGCCCTTTATCTACTTACGATGTAGGTTATGAGTATTTTGTAGTTTCATTCATGATGATGTCTACTATGGTTTCTTCTGTTTATCGCTAAGGAAAAGTATCTGAGTGTAGATGGACATGTAAATGTCTTTTTCCATCCATCTTAGAATAAAAAGCATACAGCTCTTTTCTTGAACATTCTTGGGGCTTTTTGTGTATAAAGTGCAGCTCTTCTGACTGAATCAATGCATGACTTTTTCAGAATTTTTTTCTTTAAATTTTTTCTTTCATGATTTTTATTATTCTATTAAATTTTTTTGTCTGCTACTAATTTTCATCCATAGTCCATCTCACATGTGGATATCATTTAGATTTTTATCATTATTCATCTTCTTTCACTCATCATCATTCTTTCTGTAACGTTTGGCTCTGACTAAACAATGGCAGCTCAAGGATCTACCTTCTTTCAAACACTTTCATTCTATGTCCTGCTCATTTACATACAACACAATTAATGAAAGCAAAGTCATCTTCCTCAGCTTATTAGCTTCTCTGTACTTTTTTGTTTCCATAACACCACAATTTTCCTGTGCAATCAGGCTTGACATGCTGGAATCATCCTTAACTATAGCCTACATATTTAATTTACAATTAGACCAATCCCTTTACTCTTTCTTCAAAATTTCATGTGATTTCATTTAGTATTTTCTTTTCCTCATGGCTCCTTGCATCCACCTTTAGCTTTAAAAAAAATTCAATAGGTGATATATATCATACATACATTTGGATATTAAAGAGAAATTCCATAAAATATTAAAGAGAAATTCCATAGAATAATGTAAAATTAATTATATATTTATATACATATATTGTACACACTTAAATATGTATTATGTATTTGTACAATGCTTAGGCATCCCCACTTATGTACACAGAATTTATGCATATTCACATATATATGTATAATATGTATACCCAGGCATAAACATTATCAAGGACTTTTTCCTTTTATGCTGGTTAAATTTGTTGTATTTAAAGAAGAAATTTATTAATTTGTTCAAGAAAATAAAGTGTCCCATTAATATGGACATGTACATAGCAGACATTGTTCCAAGAAAAACACTGTATTTTCTCTCCTAAGTATTCCTGCCTGTATTATTGTTAGGAAAGACATGATGTGGATGTGTGACCTTTACTTACCTTGGACTCTGTGTTTCATTAAAGAGCAGAACGCACATGGACAACCTTTGTTATCTGGTTTCCCGACCAGGCCTAGTATCAGACTGGGCCAGGCTTGTTTGCATTCTGTAAGCATGCTCTATTTTGTGGGTTATCTTCCTGATGTTCTACATCCTGACATTTAGCTGAAAATGTCATATATTTGCTCAAGCCTGTCTCTTAGAATTGCTTATTTTGTTTATTTTAAGTAAAGAATAAGTCTTCATTTAACAAAATTTTATTTTTATCAGATTTCATGATCCTTCTACATTCCTGAGATCTGAGAATAAGTCAGAGATTCTTTATAAATTTTGTCTATTTTCCTTTGTCTACAGAAAAATACATATGTGTATATGTATTTTTTTATCTTGGAATTGTGTCATGGTTGTATAAAACTTAAAATGAGTGTTTTCTTCATATTGGTTTGAAAGACATGCTTTGTCCATGACTCTTCTACTTTCCCTCTGAACACAGTGCAAAAATGGAGTGAGACCCGGTATTGGATAGAGCAGAGGCAGATTCCATTGCTCCATGTGAGAGGCTTCGAGAAGGAGTAGATCTGCAGACATCTTCCAGGATCAATTGATCTTAATCTAAGGATGAGGCGAGAGGTCTTCAATACTCTGCCTGTAAGGAAAAGCATCACTGGAAAACACAAAGAGATCATAGTAGGAATGGAACAGGTGAACATGCCGATTGTAACAGCAAGGTTTAAAATGTACGAATCAGAAACTTGATCAGGATAAGACATAGTTTACTAATTGTCACTGAGATTTAGTTGTTAATCAAATGTAGCCTTATCCCTTATTGAGATGTGTCAGCCCATTATCAACATACAAATGTCTCTGAATTTTGCATATATTAATTTTTAAAAATAGTTAAAATTAATCTAAAAATAGGAAGGACTTATCTTAAATCACTCTCACATGTAAGGAAGAAATACTGTAAGTTAGATGCTTATTGAAGGTCATAAGTCTTGATTATTCAGATTGTGTTAGAATTAATGGCTTTAGAGTTCCTCCAATTTCAGTTTAGGTCCCGCCTAGAACAATTGTTAAGTTGTTGAACCTGCAGCCCATTCTTCTTCTTTTGTTAGTTACTAATATAATTAATTCAAATAATTAAATGTAGACTATTTCTAGTCATTCTTTTGATCTTTTATTTACTCATTGATTCCTCAGAAAATTATAGGTATTATTAGCCCATTTTACAGATAGAGATTGGAATGCAAAGATTAAATTACTTCCTGCTACAGTTTGTATTGGAATGTCCCCCAAAGGACATTTGAAGACTTTGTCCCTAGAGCTGGTAGTATTCTCTGCAGTGGTTGAAACTTTAGGAAATGAGGCCTAGGTGGAGGAAGATGATCACTGGTGAACTGTGTCTTTGGTAAGTGTGACTTTTCCCTGCCTGCTTTCTCTTTCTCTTTTCTTCCTGGCCACCAGGCGGTGAGCCATGCCCTGTTACTTTGCTGTGCCTTGTTACTGTGCCATATTGCTACACCACAGGGCCAAAACAGAAGAATCAACTGACCAAGGACTGAGGCCTATGAAACCCCAAGTCAAAGTCTTTTCCGCAATTATCTTGATTTTCTGAGGTATTTAGTCACACTTATACAGGCTAATGCACTTTCCAGGAGGAGTTAGATCGCAGTCATCACCAGGAGCATCTGCCCTTATCCTTTGAGCCTCATTTTTTGCCATGTCTCCCCGCAAACCTTATGCTCCCTACAACATTGGCATTTGCAGTTGCTGAAAGAAATCTGGACATTTTCCATCTCTGTGGCTTGGTGAGATACTTCCCTTCAAGGGCTTTTCCTCCCAATTTCTTTTCCTGGCTGACAATTCATCTTTCTCCAACCATCAGTTTGTTCATTAGTGCCACTGACAGCAAGAAGATTTCTTTCTCCGTCCACTTGTGACTGAGTTAAAAATAATGTTGCTACGCTTCCATGGCGCTCATGTGGTTCCACTTCAGTGAGAGCTTTCTCTTCTTTTGTCCCTCTCCAGGGTTAGCGTGTGACAGGGGTTGCATAATGCATCACCAAAATCTAACCTAGCTGAGAACCTTTTCACTCAATAGTATGGTAGTAATTGACAATATGGATATGTAGAATGATGAGCTGTTTAACTGGAAAGTTTTAGCCAGTTCTTGCTTCTTCTTTTACAAAGCAGTTTTCATTATGTTTCTATCCTCATAGAGCAGCTGAGAATTGAGGAAATACTTTAAGTACACTCATACCATCAGAAACTTGTTCATAAGTTAGAATCATTTTTGTAATTTTTTGGTAGTTTACATTATGCACATGCATAGATTTTAGCAGGAACCAAAGTATGTATTTCAGTATGGGCCCAGTTAATTTTTTGAGCAATATTTAATTTCAGGTCAGAAAGATATTTTCATTGATACAGAATTTCATTTGAAAAGCACAAAAAATCTTTCAACTATCCAAGGTGAATGGATCATCCAAGTTCCTTGAAGAGAAATTTCCTTTAAACTTGTGGTATTTTTCTGGGTACCTTTAATTGAAATTAACTGCATTGCAAGATTAAGTGTGCTATTCATTTAGCATATGCAACTTATAGGAAAATACTTGCTAGCTCATGAAAGTACAATAATTGCTAAAATAAATATTTCTTCCTTGAAGATACTTAATTTAAAAACTGATACTCAAAATTAAAAGTTCTTTTATATAAAAATGAAAATGTTGTTACTTAGAAGTCATTTCCTTGCTAGAATACTTTTCTTTATTGATTATATATTAGCTTGTTTTTTTTTTAGAAATCTTCATAGAAAATTTGAGATTTCCAAATTTTAAAAGATAACAAATCTTCTCTCAGTAATATTATACATTTTTGTCTTTGACACTCCTACTGTGGCTTGACATAAGAGATTAATGGGCCAAGGATTTAGCTCAGTGGTACCATGCCTACCTTATAAACACCAGAGCCCAGGTTTGATCCCTGATACCAGAAAAAAAAAAAAGATTTAATGCCTGCAATAGAGAATGATTCTTTAAAATAAAACCACCTCTTTCTTTCAAAATCAAACCTTTAAAATATGCCAGGAAATATTAAGTAAGCCATGAATCTGAGTTGTAACTGATTATGTGGAAATTGTTGCCTATAGTCTTTCTAAGCCACATGTACTTTTTGGAAAATTTGAAACAAAATACTTGTCACTGACCTCATATTTAAAGCCATGGCAAGACACATACACTATATAAATAAAACTGCTAATGCAGACTGTAGTAATGTTTTATTTCTTACTTTTTCCTGTGCATTTTTTTGGGAAATGAACATTTATAGTTAGAAACTTTTATCACCCTGGCATGAACCCATCCTATGTTGGTTTCTGCTCATCTTCCTGTTGGGAACTGACCCCTTTATGTCTGCATGTACATATATTTACTAGTTGCAAATAAATTATGGTTTGGATCTTCACAGAATCTGCTAATGGCAATACATTACCATCTGATATATCTTTATAACAAAAATTAAATACTTTGGGGGCACATTTAGTATTTGGAGAAAATCTTATTTTTAGTAATCTCAACAGTTGATTTTAGGCTGTGTCATATAGAGATTTTAAAATATGTACTGCATCAGATTTTTATCACTCATTTCTTAGAAACACTAAAATCTGTCCAGTGAAGTTATAATATCCTGCTCTTTGTGTGGTCTCCAAGGCCCCCTTAATTTGTTTTTTATCTGTCCTCTAACTTTGTTGTAGGTCTTTCTGTGTCTCAAAAGTTGAGGTCTCCATGGCCATATTTTAGTCTTAAATGAAGACACTGAACTCAGCACCTTCGTACATACTTTTAAGAAAACATTTGAATATTCATAGCTTCTTCTTGCCTCATTCTTACCATTCATGTATCATTCTTAACATTAACTTTTCAGAAAGATCTCAATCATCAACTGAAAGCAACTTCTTTCTCCATATCCCTCATAGCATTATTTACTTGATTGTACATATATAAAACTGTACATAAATACATATTTAACATATATATGCTACACAAATGTGTGTGGGATTAGAGGTGTGAGCCACCATGCCTGGCACTGTGCTATGAGGTATTGATTGCTGGTGGGCGTGAGTCTCCACACCCAGCATTGTATGTGGTCACTGGGGATCAAACTCAGGACCTTGCACTTGTGAGGCAGGCGCCAGAACCACTGAACTAAATCTTCGGCCCACAAATATATTTTTAAATGGTCTCCTCTACCTTAAATTGTAGACCTTGAAGCTCTGGAACATATACATATATATGTGCATATGTTAGTACATATAATCATATATATGATTTTATATATATATTAGCATCCTTGGCACTTAACACAGTGATTAGCATTCCATAAATACATAGTTTAAGGAAAAGGAAGAACCAGTGATGGAGAGTAGTTTTTCTGCACATAGAGGGCAGTACATGTCAAGTTACTGAGACAGGAAGTGGCTTGATGTGAGTTTGAATTCTGGTTGGGGCACAATGGGTGTCAAAAGAATGCAATGAGCACGCCGGGCGTGGTGGCTCACGCCTGTAATCCCAGCTCTCGGGAGGCAGAGGCAGGAGGATTGCTGAGATTGAGGCTTACCTGGGCTACACAGTGAGCTCAGGGCCAGCCTGGACTACAACACGAGACCCTGTCTCAAAAAAAAAAAAAAAAAAAGAATGCAATGAGCTGAGGTCATGGACATCAGCAGGGAATGAAAAGATATGTTCAGAAATCCTAGATCGCAGCATGTACAGAAAACACGAGAGAGCTTTAAGCAGGAGATGGCAAGTTTTGAACTCCAGAGTTCTGAAGTGTGACTGTTGGAAACTGGGTTGGAAGTGAACACAAGCAAAACCAGAAAAGAGCCACTGGGGAGTCTGTGTGGCATCCAGAGAAGAAGATGCTGATCCAGACTTCAGTGCTGGAAGTAAGTGGAATAAAAAGAAGATAGAAGCAGAGAAAAGGTTTCTGTGGAATGGTGATTCTGATGTTGGGTTTACACATTTAGGGTGGGAAATAAAAACATTTGTAGGCAGCACTTTACAGATGTCTGAGACACTGAATAGAAACATCTGTTATCTGAACAGAAATATCTGACTTGGGAATTCAGAAAAGACAGTTTTAGCAAAATAAATGACCTTGATAATCTTCAGGACAGAACTATGACTCAAACACAGAACTGGGGAGAGTCATCATGAGCAGCAAATCTTGGTAAGAAGCTTGAGCAATCTTAACACTCAGTAAAACGAGTTGAGAAATAGCCCAAGGAGGCTCCACCCATGAGCAGGTTGGCAAACCAGGTCTGTGAGGTGCTGAAGGCCAAGGGCTCGGCCTTGCGTGGTGCTCCTACCTGCACTGTCACTGACTGTGGCAAGGTAAATTTTAGGAAACATAACTTCAAACAAAACATGTTGAGGAAACAAAATTTTGGCAGGAAGTTTTAAGGGCGTTATGTGAATGGGGAGTAGAAAATGGTGTTGCAGTGATAGAGATATTTGGGGTCAAAAACTGACTTCAGAAGAAGGCTAAGTATTGGAGAACTTCGTGTGATTAGTGATGTTGTATTAAACCACTGTGTTTGAGATAGTCTATGATGGCAGCAGTAAATATAAATGGAGATGTGGGTGCTGTGACAATTACCTTCAAATGTGGAAATGATTTTAGAATCAGGCTGTGGCCAAAGTCTTGGAGAATTTTGAGGAACATGGTTTTTAAAAGGTGTGATATATTTTTAATCATGATATGGCACCACAGAATAGACTCTCCCGAAATACCTGTGAAACCCCCTTTCATACCTTTTAATGAAGGAGAAATCAGTATTTTCAAAAGGCTAAAAGATTGAGAAATTTAAAGGAAGAAATGCACCTTTTTCTTCCAAATTACAATACACAAACTTTCCTTATTTTACAAAGCAAGAATGAGTTTTTAAAAAGGAAACTTTATATAAATTTCATTGCTATTTTTGTTTCAACTTCCTACTTCAATTATTTATTTTTACTTAATTATAATGCTGATAGATTCAATCTTTCTTCTTGCAAAACATCTTTTAAATAAGTATAACATGTTAAAAGACATAAAGACCAAAGGAAGGTCAGGGTGAGATACGGAAAGCATTTACTGACTCATGAAGTTAGAATCCTGCGATATTAGGTTTGGCCTCATGTTACCAGAGCCTGGTGGTAAAGGATGAGGGATGTGAGCACTGTGACGCTGTGCCGTGGCTCTGGTCTTGCTCGGGCGTGGTCTCATGCGTGGGAGGCAGGTCCAGGGGGTGTCCGCGGTGTTTGTCCTCTGTTATTTGTTGACACTGTTCAGGTTCTTGCCAACCTGCAGTGTTTGGGAGCCAGGGGGTCGGGCCAGATGGACAGGCTGCGGGCCTTGGCTCCCCCATGCCTTCCTTCTCCATCTGGAGTCTGGCGCGCGTTGCCAGCACCGCGGCACCAGCAGCTCCATCTACCTGCCTCGCGGGCCGTACTCCCCCGTGGAGCGTCCCTTTATACATCACCTCCCGCTGCAGTGCCC
>PVIC010050653.1:0-12891 GCA_004025085.1 Thryonomys swinderianus
AAGCGTTATCTTACTTCCCCTCAAATAAAGGCGGAGGGTACACCCCACACACTTCTCACATCCAGGCTCACATCTGCCACTAATGAAAAGGCCCTCCCTGGAGAGCAGGATCTGTGCCTTATTTGTGCATTTCCACCTGCCTAAAACACACCACAGATAAATGTGTTTTTTCAAGGACCGGGTCTTCTTGACATCTAAACTTTAAATCTAATCTACCCTTATTTAAATCTAAATTCCTGTTTTGCTATTTAACAAGGCTATGTGACAAGACATTTAGTTCCCTGAATTTCAAATTCCATGCTAAATAGAAAAAATATCAACTATGCTACTTCCAAAATATGCTGAGAATCAAAGAAAATAATGAAAAAGTGCTTGAGAAATGTCTAGTACTACACATATAACTAGTAGCAGGAAATAAAACTGCTTTCTGAATTAGCAAACTGTCGAATACTTCAGAAAAATCCATTACCATTTTAAAAAGCATTTTTGTTAAAAAAAAAAAGAACTTGGGGAAAATGGTTCCACAATCTAGATAAACTTTTAAATATCATTAATGAACAGTCCCATGCATTTCTTCTTCTAACCTGCTTCAAAGAACTCATGAAATGATATTTCAGCATTCAAAGAAATCTTTAAAGTATCATCATACTTAAAAGTATCATAGAAGTCACTGCATTAAAATAACTTTCCCCTTTTCATAGACACTTTATCCAAGTTAGAAATATGAACACTGATCAAAAGGTTTATTTAACAGCAGGCAGAATAAATAAAATTGAATTCTTTATTCTTTTTAAGAATTCCCAAAGCTCAAAGGTTATGAGTATTAAAAGGTACTTTTTTTCTTTTTTTTTTTTGAGACAGGGTCTCGCTTTGTAGTTCAGGCTGGCCTTGAGCTCACTATGTAGCCCAGGCAAGCCTCAAACTCAGCAATCCTCCTGTCTCTGCCTCCCGAGTGCTGGGATTATAGGTGTGAGCCACCACGCCCGGCTTAAAAGGTACTTTTTACACTGAATCAAATGTCACAAAGACTTTTGTCTTTCACATTTCATGCAGCACTTACTCAAACCCTTTCAAATGAAAAGACTATAAATTGTAACTGATTTGTAAAATAAACCTAATCTTTGCTAGCAAACTAGAAATAAATGCCATTAAAATCTAGAAATAAATGCCATCTTTAAAAAGCTAAATCAAATTGTTCTTTCTTAAAACAAAGTAACAAGTATACTTTGGGCCCCACTGGGAAAACTGCTACCCAATTTGATTTACATTATTTCAATATTACAGTGGTGGACTTGCACACTGAATGAAATTCTTCTCAAACAAAAAGAGAAAAGCAACCTGAAAGGAAAATAACTATTACTCCAAACTCACTACAACTTTTTAAATCTTTGAAATTCATAATTATAGCCAAGTAGGAAAGACTATTTTTTCCTATGTCTTTGTGTGTGTGAAAAGTAATATATTCATTTGATTTAAAATTCAAAAAAGTTAAAATGTGTTTAGAGTTTGCCTTTTCACCCTTTTCCCTGAAGCAAGCCTTACTTCTTTCATATCCTTCCAGAGGAATTGTAACCCAATACAATTTAACTGTCTCATGTATAGCTCTTTTTTGCCCAAATGATAAAGTTTAACAACACTGACTTTCACCTCTGCCAACTATCTTCAAGTCAGTTTTATTCTAGTGATTCTGGAACACTTAAAAAAAGTAACTGAAGATTCCATAGCAATGACCACCTCTATCAAAAGTTCAGAGGCAGAGACAGGAGGACTGCTGAGTTCACGGCGATTTGCCTGGGCACCATAGTGAGCTCAGGGCCAGCCTGAACTACAAAGCGAGACCCTGTCTCAAAAAAAAAAAAAAAAAAAAGTTCAGCTAGAGCCAGTGGCATGGTGACTACAGCCCCAGCTACACAAGGCTGAAAGGGAAGGATCTCTTGAACCAAGGAGTCACATATGACACTAAACAGCACAGCAAGAGCTTGTCTCCCATCAAGCAATTAATCAACATTCATTCTAATGTGACAATAAACTCCTCACATCATAACCTATTTTATGAAAAAAAAATATTTTCCAAAACAAAATAATTTCACGGTCATTATTTTGACATTTTACAAGTCTACCAGAACTAGAATTGGTGGACAATAACAGATTCCTATGTGTGTTTCCATACTCAATCTACTGTGATGTATTGTTTTGAAGTAAATGGAGGCCATTTATCATACAGACATGTACACATGGAAAAGAAGGCATGTTTTATCTTCAGGTAATTCAGATCTAAAATATAACAAATGGTAGTCTCTTAAAGCATAGGCATGATATGAAATCTGAAACCTATGAATGAGTTTTTATATTCTATTAAAACTCCATTTATCTTCTGGTTTGAATGGATCTTCAACACATTTTCTTTCATCATGTATTAGGCATGTGCAAAATACTGAGTTATACCGACCCTCTATATATTCCATCAGACAGCATCGAGAAGAAAACACATTTGTTAGTATCACACCTATTTCACCAGAAGACTCTTTTTAAGTATTGGAAGGCTACCAAGGTCTTAGTCATAGATATTAATTTTCCGAACTTCTAAGACTGACAAATACTGGCAATTGCTTTCCTTCAACAGACTCATTTCACTCATTTCTGAGAAAGTACTGGTTACATACTTAAGTCTAAATAATCACATAGTGGTTTCTCAACCATTCCTTCTGTCAAATGAAAATGAAGTGGGCAGAGCCAGTCTGCTAAAATGCATGCACACAGGTGCTTGTCAAAATAAGTACTGGCTATGCTTTCCATTTCTTCATGTGGGCTAGCTTTAAAGTACAAAGTTCCACTTCAATAAAATGAGTAATTTTTACTGCTTCATCTTGGGCATTCCTAAGTGAAGCTGCCTTTAATTTTTTTTTTTTTAACATAGGCCCACAGAAGTGAAGACCTATATAAGGTCCTAGTATCATTTTTGTACCATCAGAGCAAATGCCCACAGAGTGAAAGGGGAAAATAAGACCTTAATAAAAGGAGAAAAACAGGGCCGGAGATTTGGCTCAGTGGTTCCAGTACCTGCCTAGCAAGCACAAAGTCGCTGGTTGATCCCCAGTTAACCACACACAACAATGCCGGGCATGGTGGTTCACGCCCACCGGCAATCAGTACCACATACCACAAATGCTGGGCTTGGTGTCTCAAGCCTATAATCCCAGCACTTGAGAGGCACAGGCTGGATTATCGCTGAGTTTGAGGCTTGCCAGGGCTACATAGTGAGCTCAGGGCCAGCCTGAACTACAAAGTGACACCCTGTCTCAAGAAAAAAAACAACAAGGAGAAAAACAGTTTTGATTTTGCAGACACCTGAAAGGAATTCAGGAACCCTTAGAGTATTCAAAGAATATACATTTTTACTTCATTACAGCTTTTTTTTGAGACAGGGTTTCACTTTGCAGTTCAGACTGGCCCTGAGCTCACTATGTAGCCCTAAGTCTCAAACTCAGTGATAATCCAGCCTCTGCCTCCCAAGTGCTGGAATTACAGGCATGAGCCACCACATCTGGCCGTTACTGCTTTTAAATTATTATTAGTACACGTTTACAGCACCTAATAAATACATTCATTGTGGACAGATGGGACCTGTGGATGACATCTTCTTCATCTCTTGGGTTCTCTTCCCTTTTGCAAAGATCCATCTCCCTATTACCTATTAATTATCTTTTATTTTGCTTTTTATTTAAATTTTGGGTTTCTTATACAAGAGAAACCAAGTGATATTTAAGCATGTAGGTTTGATTTCACTTAACATTATTATCTCAAGTTGCATCCATTTTCCTACAAATCAATTTATCCTTCCTTCTAGCACAGTAGCACTACGCTGAGCATAAATACCACATATTCTTATCTATTCATCTGCTTATGGACATACAGGCCATTTCCAAAGTTTAGCTACTATGCATTGTGCTGCTATAAACATGGTATTTATGTATCACTGTAATATGGTTTTTGGGGGAAGATACCTAGAAGGTGACTAGCTGGATCAAACAGAATTTCCAGTTTTAGTGTTTTGAGTAATCTGCACACTGATTTCTATAGTGGTTGTATCGGTTTACATTGCCACCAACATGCAGATGGGCTCCTTTTCTTCACAGCCACACCAGCATTTTTTGGATTTCATGGAGAGTCGTTCTTTCTGGAGTAGAAGAGAATCTCAGTGGTGTTCTAATTTGCTTTTCTCTAATGGTCAATGATGTTGAACATTTTTCAGTATTACTGGTCATTTGTACTTCTGAGAAGTATCTATTGCCCATTTTCTGACTGGGTCTTTTATTTAGGGGGCTCAATTTTTTGAGATCTTTATATTAATATTCTGTCCAAGACATAGCTGACAAGTATTTTCCCTATTTGGTAGCCTGTCGTTTCACTCTGTTGGTTGTTTCTGTCACTGTGCTTTTAATTTGATATAATCCTACTAGTTAAATCTTGATATTATTTCTTATGCAACTGGGATTCTATTCAGCAAGTCCTTGTGTATAGCTATGACTTGACAAGTTTTACCTATTTAATCTTCCAGGAGGTTTTGTTTTAAATCTTTCACTCTGATTTTAGTCTAGTACATGGTAAGAAATATGGATCTAGCTTCTATATGTGGAGAGCCAGTTTTCCCAGCACCATTTGCTAGAGAACCTATCTTTTGTCCAGTGTATGTTTTTGTCAAATCAGATGGATGAATGTATCTGGGGTTGTTTCTTTGTCTATTCTGTTCTACTGATCCACATGTCTTTTTTTTTATTACTGCCTCAATCTCATTGTCTGTCACTAGATTATTCAGTTTTTTAGGCCTTCTTGGTTCAGTTTTTATAATTCATTTGTGTCTAGGAATGTGGCTGTTTCTTCAACAGTAGAAATGACATACACTTTAAGGCCACTAGGTTTGAATATGATTATATATTTATCAGACACCATATTGATGTGTTACTTTGTCACCACAGACAATGCTGCAATACACATACATATACACACAAATTGGTAATAACCTCAAGTATCATTATATAAAAAATAATTTTGGTGTCTAATTTTAAATAAATCAACTTACTAAATACCACTAAAATATACCTTTAAAATGTATCTATAAAATTTAACAAATGCCTTTAACAAGATCAGATTTGATATGTACATATATGAAGTGTGATAATGAATGTTTAAATTTTAAAAAATTACAGTAAAAGGCACATTGCCATCAGAACTGTTCAGAATACTTCCTTTTACTTTGAACACTTATCCCATCATTCTTGCCCCTTTCTGAAGTACTGGAAGTCTTTCATGAGTGTCTCTAGTGGAAGCTGTTTCAAGGCCCTAATTGATTAAAAATGTTTCTTTCATGGTCGTTTTAACTTTAGGGAAGAGCAGCAAGTCACACGGTATTACAGTGATGAGAAAGGTAGGTGATACATCATAATATTTTCATGGAACAGAAATCATCGTGTTTGATGAAGAGGTATGGTCACATATATGGAGAATATTTAAATGAGAACATTCAGTACAGTGAAAGGTCTATTTGCCATTATTCCCATCAGAATAATTAAAATATTCCTCCTCATTTTGAAAATAATCACACTGTCCTTGGCAACTTCTTTTACCTAGTAAGTTTTTTAAAAAATTTAAACATTCATCTTTTCTTTTCCTGCCTCAGGTTTATTTGTACAAGGAGCACAGCAGGACACCAGCCCTCTACAAGTGGCGGCCCAGGTATCACACCAGTCCTGTCCTCACATTGGGAGATAGAAGCCTTTATTGTGGAGCCTTCACAGGGGCCTAGGCACCTTTGAGAGCCTGAGTTGGAGTAAAAGTAGAAGTGATAGCCTGAGCCTGGGCCTTGGTTGAAGCTTGGGTCTTAGTTGGAACTTGCACCTTGGTTGGAGCCTGGGTCTTTGGCCAGCAAAGCCTGTGACCCCTGGCCATACAGGCACGGATACACTTCCCAAGATTGGGGTGGGCAACGGGCAAGTCGAGTCAGCTTATGGTTCACATCCATCAGGATCTTAGGCTTGACCTCCCTGGGCCTGACAAGCGCTTTGATAGTCTCAGCATGTGCACTCATGGCCTACATCTTCTTCGGGCAATTTGTGCCATGCTTCTTGGCAAAATGGATATCCCTTAGGAACTTGGGATCTATCCCCTTCAGAGAGCCATATCTTTGCAATCAGGGTTTCTTGCCATTTCTGTCCACTTTCTGGACTAGTTGTGTGTGGTGTGGTTTTTAGACTTGGCCATATCTGCACCATTACCCACTCATCTTATTTTTCTGATCCTCCTGTAGCATACCGTCACACAAAAGAAGGGGAAAGCTTAGTAGTTTTAATATTCAAACCCAAATAAGGAAGTTCGGGTGGTCAGCTCCTTTACTTAGATATGTATTAACTTTAGAAGATAATCTGTTTAAATAATGTTATTAAGCAAGAAATTTAACTACACTATAATCCAGATCAGTGGTCCCCAACTGAACTGTCTAGAGCTGTACCATGAATGTGGCAGCCACTACAGTAGTCATGTGTGGCTGTCAAGAACTTCAACTATGTTTAATGAATGGAAGGGACAAAACTTTTACTTCACCTTAATATATGGTAATAGTGGCTAATTGTACACTGTGGATGTAAAATACAAACAAGTTTCACAATTTCATATTTATATCCCCCTTCTTCCTATATAACTACTTCTCATCCCCACCTAAATGAAACAAAAAAATTATCTTTAATATTGTGGTTTTCTCTTCAAGAAGCATGCTAGATGCCTTCAAATAAATATAAGATTTTCTGCATATTAAAATGAAGTAGGAATGAAGAAAGAATGGGAAGTCAGGTCCCAATAAACACAAGGCCATTAACTTTACAGAAATAACACATATCCAATGAAATTTTTTAGAATTTAAAAACCGCTACTATAGAAAAATAACACTAATAACACTGCCAATACTAGGTATTAATATTTTTGTACATTTTTTAGTTTTCTGTGTTTTGGTTTTCTGTTCATCTGTTTTTCAACAAATATAGATTATTTTGTAGCCCACTTTGACCTCTCAATTATGTATCACCAACATCTCTACCAAATTTCATGTAACTTTATCTAGACATCACCATCTCTCTTATCATCCCTCACTACTACTTAGGCTGTGCTTTGCTGTTTATATTACTAATTTTCATTGAATTAATTCATTCAATTTCCATGAATTCTTCTAAATCTAGACAAACACTTTAGTGAAACTGTATAAGGTATGGAATGCTTCAACAACACAAGCTCACTTAAACTTAATAGTGCTTCCTGATTCAGAAGTGAGATTAGGCTAAGAAACACAAGTCAGTGGACCTCAAAATATAATCATTTTCAAATCAGCTCCAAGGCTCATTCATGGTGACTGACACAGATTTTTCTCTGTGCTCTAGAATCCAGGATGCTTGGGGGAGGGGAGTCCTGGGACGAACCAAGGACCTCAGGTCAGCTAGGAAAACACTCAACCACTGAGTGACCTCCCAGCTCTAAAGTACACTTTCCTAATGAGCACTTCAGGGGATCAATATGAACAGCTGATCCTGCAGTCGTTAGGCACCTAGAAATCCCACCTCAGGCTTCTTAGAAAGGACTGAAAGTAGCTCTATAGGAAGGAAGTTGTAAGAGTTCACAAAGGCCTGAGCACTAACCACCCACACAACAGGGCAATTACTGCATGAGGAGAAAATTCAGTTGTACACGATACTGGAATTAGTTAAAAACGTGATACACTAGAATTTTACCAGTAGGATTAGGATATAATCCTAATTTAAAATTTTATAATTTCTTTACCAATATGAATTTCAAAGATTACAAAATTAAACTCTGAAGTTCTACCTTAGCTTAAATTAGAAAAGAGAGCAACATGCCCATCACTTTGTTTTGAAGAGAAAAAAGTGATTAGCCCTAAGTAATCCTAACTTTTGAGCTCATTAGACACATAAGGTTTTTATATCCCACACATGCAGTGTTCAAGCAGAGTGACATGCGATGCAGTGGTAAGAAATATGCATGAACTATTTCTCCTTTGGTAACGGGAGTCATACAGCAACAGGAGCTGTAATATGCTCTTCACTAAAAGCTAAATGTAAGTTAATGGTACAGAATCCCTGGGAGTTTCCATACTAGGAAAACTCACATGTTCTCTCCAACCATTTTCCGTGGTTTTCACTGAAGGGTCAAGAAAAGCCCTGCTGGGCCGGAGGGTTAGCTCAGTGGTTCCGGTGCCTGCCTCGCAAGCGCAAGGTCCTGAGTTCGATCCCTGGTAACCACATGTAATGCTGGGCGTGGAGACACGCCCACCAACAATCAACGCCGCATACCACAATGCCGGACGTGGTGGCTCACACCTGTCATCCCAGCACTCGGGAGGCAGGGACAGGAGGATTGCTGAGTTCGCGGCGGCTTGCCTGGGCACCATAGTGAGCTCAGGGCCAGCCTGAACTACAAAGCGAGACCCTGTCTCAAAAAGCAAAAAAATAATAAGAAGAAGAAAAGCCCTGCAGCCCAGGCCATGAAAGTCAACTGAGAGCAACATCACCTCTCACCCTGAAGTGCTGGCCCCTCGAGGTCTAAGGACAGGACAAGGGCACCTGTCAAAGCCCAGACACTGTCATTTTTGGCCTCCAAGAGCACACAGGTGGTGATCGCAGACAATGGGAAACAGGAACAAAAGCTGCCTGTACCGTGGAACCCACCAAGATTCAAAGCAAAAGCTGTCACTGAAGGAAGGGTTAGGCCACCTGTGCCCTGTGTGTTTTCTGTGACCTGAGGGAAAACTACCTACGGCTGGAAGATGAGCAGAATCCTCTAGACCAGGGACGGTGCGGCTTTTAGAGCTGTCAATGGAAACAGCCCATGGCAGTACATATGCCATACAGCCACCACACTGCTCTGTGGCAGGCCAAGGTCTGCTACTATTTTCAGCACGGCAGAAAATCCACTCATGCCCAGGGTTTTCCATTCTCACAAAACAAAAATACACTGCCTCTGAGGCAGGAAAGTCTCACGGCCAAGGTCCCCTGAAGACACAAGGCCAACTTGGGTCACATGGTGCAGAGACCAGAGGTGAAGGAGGACCCACTGCACACTGCCCATGGTTGGAGCCTGCATGAAAGTCAAATCTGTGTGCCTCATATTTTCATGAAGGCAGTTTCCAAGTACCAAATGCTGTTTCAACCTGAATAAGCAGGTACTTCTAGCAACCTCAGCTGTACAGCCAGCCTATGCTTCCTACCATCTTATAGGTTACTACACTAAATCTCCATCTGGGCCCACTCTATGTCCAGCCCTAGAAGGCACATGTTACAGGGAACAGTGCCTGCCTTCAAAGTTGTTCCTGAGTGTATTAGAATTACACTCTGACTGATAGCCTAGGACGCCTGAGGAGTACAGTGGCAAATTCTCTGAGGTAAGAACAACTTTGCTATAACATCTGCTTTAAGTTCTAGATTGGACTTAAAAATATACCTCCAGTAACCTATTCAGAAAAATATGCAGTAAAATACATATGTGAAGAGTTAATTACCAGTTGGTAATGATACTGTACTTGAAATCTATGAAGGATATTATCAAAAATTATTTTATTATTTAAAATATTCTTCATTCTAGTAAGGGATATTTGGAGAAAGGAAGTTTTTAACTATACTTTATAGTTCAACTGACACAGAAATCAGTCTTTCAGAAAAATAAAACTTCAAAGACTACGTAGAAGACTAGTTGAGTTATGCTGCCACCCCCTGGACCAAAAGTGAACAGCAAAGCAACTGGCCTGATTTTTAAATGCCAAGAGATAGGTTCAGCTTGTTTGTTTGGTAGATTTTATAGGCAGTCTGGTATTTGTAAGGGTGGAATCAAAGGTAAGTAATTGTGACTAATTTTGGCTTAGTTTCTCTTAACTTTCATTATGAAACAGTTTAAGAGTCAAATAACGTATTTAGTTTGAAACCACAATTAAAATATATAGCTTAAAATATATCAGTTAATTTTATTAAAATAGTTTAAATACAACTACTTAACTTACCATTAAAACAACTGGCAAATATTTAAACTATTATTTAATAGTTAATTCATAAAATTCATGAAAACAAATGCATAAATAGATTAAGTAGAAAACACCAAAGCTTTTTTTCTCACCCATGCTGTAAGCCTATCTTGAGAGTCTGTGCCATGTTATCCTTCCTCAGAAGCAAAGGTTAAGTGACCCTCAAGTCACTTTGTAGCAAGGGAGAGAAACATGGGTAACTGCACAGCCTGTCTTAAGGGTTTACAGCTTTGAGCACTTTATTTTCACTTATCGGGGCAAGTCACTTGACTGAGTCTAACTTCAGCGGGATGGACAAGTACAGTCCTACCATGTACCCAAAAGAAGAAAATTAGAAGTATCTGGTAAACAGCACTAAAATTAGCACACTTAACTAGGGAGCATTGTAAATTACTTCAGGACAATGACATGCCAAAGGAAACCAATTTTGATAAATTATGACCCTTGACCTTAAGGGGCTCAGAGTGCTGCAATAGTTAACATCCTGTCTGAAAATTAATACATGCCGAAGTGCTGAACGGAGCACAGTAACAACACAAAATGCTATAGAAGCAAAGAAGAAAGTACGATTAATTAAGCTTACTAGGGACAGTGAAATTTAAAACGAGGCCAAACTCACACAAAAATAATGTACCCTACACCACACACACAGAGAGGAAGAAAGAAGCAGTACCAAAAGACACCAAATAGAAAGACACAAAGATGAGAAAACAGCCCATTTAAATTTAAAAAGCAAAATACAGTTTTCCAGTATCTTGCTGAGTTCAGGTCAGAATCTTGACATCCTCATTAAAAAGCACCTATCTTTGTTCGTCAGTAAATAATCGAAAGGTTAAAAAAGTGAATGGCAAAGTCTGAGAACACTATGTAAAATGGACTGGGGGAATGTGCACGGTCAAAATACTGTACAAGGAACGGATCTTTTTCTACTGTCCAGACAACTATGCCAAAGAATTTAAACAAGGAGATGGCAGGGATAAATCTGAGGTATTGTGCAAGGGGAAAAATTAGCAAGACCTGTAACTCATTTTATGTTCCTATTCTACCACTCTTCACATTACACCTTTCTCCCTAAAAAAGATGCTCAAGAATAAACACGTATCATAATTTTTTTGTACATTCGTATCTCACACTATCTGGCATAGGGACATGGTAATGTCTTTTGAATTAAACATTCTAAAACCACCATCATTCTCCTTCCCTACCTCAAGCCCCACCTAACAAAATCCTAACATTACTGTTGAAACCAAAATAGGATTTAAATCCTCTCACCCTACCTCTCTCCTTTCAACTATAGAGGTCGCGACTTAGTAAACCACTAAGTCTTGTGCTGCTTCGTGACGTCTGCAGTGTGTGCAGGTCAATGCTTTCTCCTTTTCATGACCACCATATCCTGTTTCTATTTCAAAATTCAGATCCTTTTAAATTTATAAGGTATAATGACACATATACCATATCATATATAAAAGACCCAGTAGGGTCTAGAACACCACATTGACAATTCTGGGAGAAAAAGTATTGTATGGGAATGTTCCCATTAAGTTCCTCACATAAGTTTACCTCAAGTTTTACTATCATGTGAGTTTTGACACCAAATTTATAAAAAGCTAGTCCCTTTCAAAGCTTTTGTTTGGATTTTGGAATTGCAGAGGAGGAGCTGCGGGCCTAGTTTACCACCATCACTGTTTCCCCACATCCCATGTGTTTCTTCTCCAATCTACCTTATATTCCTTAACCACATCAATCTTCTAGGATCCACTCCTTGTTATTTAAGGGCTTCTACAGTGTGGCTCCAATCTGCCGTTCCAGTCCTTCTCCTCCCGGTTTCCCTGGAATACCTTATAATCTACCCACGCTTTTTATCCAGTCACTAATCTCTCCACACAGCAGTCTCTGCTCACATTGTCCCAGCCTCCTCCTCACAGGGAACCGCTGCGGATGCTCCCTTCCTGCCACTGCTCTAGCTGGCCGTGACCACTCGCCCTTGCACTAACACTCATGACCCTCATTCTGTTCTGTAGCATAGCACAGTTCCCCGCAGAGTCCCTAACCTTCCCGGAGGCTGTTGGCACAGATTGTTATTTATTCTTTATTTGGGTCCCATTGCTATTTTCAATTTCCTAAGATAAAGGTTAAAACCAATGATAATTCTAATACATATATTTTAGGGGGTTTTTTTTGTTTGTTTTTTGTTTTTAAGACAGGGTTTCACTTTGTAGTTTGGACTGACCCTGAGCTCACTATGTAGCCCAGGCAAGCCTGAAACTCAGTAATCCTCCTGCCTCTGTCTCCGAGTGCTGGGATTACAGGCGTGAGCCACCACGCCTGGCACTGTGGTATATGGCACTGATTGCTAGTGGGCATGAGTCACCACCCCTGGTATTACTGTATGTGGCTACCAGGGATCGAACCAGGGACCTTGCGCTTGCTAGGCAGGAGCTGGAACCACTGAGCTAAATCTCCGGTCCTCTTTCAGGGCTTTAAATTTCCCACAAAGCTATATTCCACAGTGCTTGATATGTAGTATTCACACTGTCATTCAGCTCAAAACGTAGTTATTTCAAATATGAATTCCTCTCTCATACCTGAGTTTTTCCAATGCAGTTTTACATTTTTTGGATATATGGAATTTCTGTTGGTTATCTTTTTGCTATTTCTTTCTAATTTAATTCTGTTGTAACTCAGAGAACATATTCTATATAATTTAAATTCCCTGAAATGTTTTAGGACTTTTATTATAAGCCATATATATATTATTAATGGTTTTTGTTAAAGATCTAGGTTTACTAGAACAGAATGTATATTCTATAATTAATAAA
>PVIC010050654.1:0-12751 GCA_004025085.1 Thryonomys swinderianus
AAGAAAGAAAAAGAATGACCCTTAAAGAAAAATACATTCGACTCTTCTGCTGTCAAAATGAGGAACTAAAACCAAGGAGAAATAATTTATTTGTTGTTGATAAGTATCCATTTTCTGTACCTACAAATTTGGAGTAACAATTATTCTTACTCATAAATTTGAACCACTTATAGAACCTAAGATCATATAGCTGAAATGTAGGTAGAAAATGCATTTGGCCCAAGAGCAAGAGGCTATAAGTTCTTTATTTTGCTCAATCCACCATAAAACCATAATTTTGGTTTGTAAAGACTTTATAATTCTGTAAAATAGATCATGCATTCATTAGTTTAATAAATACTAATGTAGGTCTTTTCTGTATTAGGTAAAAAGCCAATGTCTTAGTTACTTATAACTTACTGCTGGTAAATATTAGGCTCCCAAAATTAGGAAGTGAGAGGTTCATTTGACCCGCAGTTTGTCGAGGTTTCAGTCCACAATCAGCGGGCTCCAAGGCAGGAAGCTGTGGCGTTGCGGAGGAGAAACAGTTAATGGTGGACAAAAGGTAGCAAAGTAACAAGAGACCTCAACAGCATCTTTCTGCTCCTTTTATATTATCCAGACCACTTAGGGTAGGTGAGCCTCATACCCTTAACCTTAGTGCACTCGAGCCTAGTACTGCCCTATGAATCAATTCCAGAGTTACCCAATGTAGATACAGCCACCTCTGAAAAAGACCCATATATAACGCATGAGGCTTTGAGGAAATGTACAAACACAAGCCCTGACAGACAGGCTGAAAAAGTTAAACAGGCAAACAAGTTAATTTTCACAGAACTTACAGACTAAGGCAAAGATTCATATTCACGAATATGAATATCCACAAAGTAAATTAAAACACAGAATGACAACAAGTGCTCTGAAATAGAATATTGTTCCAATAATGTGAGTCATAGAGTAATCACAGGAGCCATGGACAATCTTGGTAATGTGATGTACACAGCCTGAACATATGAAGCACTAACATAGTAAGTAAAATGGAGGGAATTATTCAAGGGAAAGGGAACGATATCTTTGGAGACCCTATGGCATAATCAGCAAGGCACATGGGAAGGATTAAAACATTATTTTGGCTGGGCGGAGGGACCATGGAGAGTAGCAGAGCTTCAGGGACATGCAGGGATCAGACTCTACGGGGTCACATCCATGATAGGAAACTATAGAGTTGTTTTATTCAGAGAAGCATATACTAAGATTTGCACTTTTTAAAGGTCCCTAACTGCCCACTGGATAGTGTATTGGTAGAAGACAAAACTGGATGGCAACAGAGTTATAAGTATTGTTGGTGGCCTGATGAAAGATGATGATGGCGTGAATTCGCCTAGGCTGGTAGGGCAGGAGGAAAGTAAACAGACTGTATTAGTATGAAACTGACAAGTCTTGATGCTGTCTTACATATGACAGAGAAGACATCCAAGACAACTTTCTAAGTTGTGGACTAGCAGAACTGAATGGAAGTCGTGGTGAGATATGTCACCATGACCAAGTAAAAGTGATTAAATATTGAATTCTAAAATTTAGAGCTCTGCTCATCATTATGATCCTCATTTTTTGTAATGTATCTCTTTTAAGAAACTGATGGAATTTATAAAATCTCTGTCATTGTTACAGCACTTCCTCACTCAAAATTTGCAGGTATTTTATAGGTTAGTTTCATCCATGTAAATTTCATACCACATGACATTTATGGAGACTGTGAATCTGGGGCTAAAAGTCCAGATATTTATTCTATAATGTATACTCTTGTCTCACAAACTACACTGCAATCTGCTGAAAAGCAAGAAATTTGACTTTTATAGCTACTACAACTGTCAAAAGTATTGGAGGCTGCTTTGGATAACAAGTGAGTATTGAGTGGACTCTTGCAAAATTTTCCTAATCCTCACAAGATCCCACAAAATGTAAGTCCTTTTCCATATTCATGCATATCAATCCTTAATGACACAATGCAACTCAAAGGTTACAATGGCACTATATAAGGAAAAAAAGCAACTCTTCCTCTGAGCAAAACTGCCTTCTGCCAGCTGCTCTGAGCACTTGAAGCTCCATGTATCCTTAGCGAAAGTAAAATATTTCATCCCCTAGGGAAAGAGTCATTTGGATGCAGCTGCATTCAAAAGATAACTGCTGACTTAGAATCTGATTCTATGGTGGAATTTTACAAAACTACTACAGATAGTAATTATATACTACATACTCTATACACATGAGATACAAATTATGTGCCAAGTCAGCTCTTGTGCCAATCTAGAAATAATGAAAAGAAGATATGTGCTTAAATCCCAGATGGCAGGCTTAGAAGAAATTTTAAAGGGAACTCATACAGACGGGGGTATAACCTCACATCCAAAAATTCACTTAAGGTGACATAATTAAAAGCAAATAAAAATGAAACAAAATTACATATTAATCTAATATGAACTTTAATTATCTTTTAGGTGTTTAGAGATAAGTTTGATTCATTCTGAAAGTTTCAGTCATTTCTATCAAATTTAGTAACAGAAACAAATGTATGCTAAGGAATTGCTCTATGTTACAAACAACACCAGAATGTTACATACATTGATCCATTTAATTTTCAGAATCATTCCATGAAACAGATGCCATTAAAAGGCCCATTTTGGTAAAGAATAAAGTGAAGTATAAAAAATTATGCAATTTTTTCAGCAGACTCCATTATCAGATCAAGTGACATAATTAAACCTAAGGGCATCCAACTTAAACTACACATCAGAAAAAAATTAAAACAATTATGTGTACCTAATATTCAAACCATCTGAACTCCTTTCTTAACCTTATAATAATACAAATACCAAACCTATATGTCAATTCGTTGACAACTAAATTGCAAATATCGGTCAGAACTATCGTATTTGGAGAGTATAGAAAAATCAGGAAATATGCAAGTACAAAAGCAAGATAATGTCAAACATCACATTAGAATTTTGTGAATACTTCTTTGGTAATGAAAAAAATAAACTTACATAGGGAATGGAAAGTTTTGTCCAAAACTGGCATCGATATTTATTAAAAATACTGATCTGGACCCTTTCAAAGCAATAATGTCATACAAATATTAAATACATTCTCATGTTCATTTTTTTCCTGAGTGGATCTCAGCATTTTGTTTTACACAGAAAGTAGGAAGTCTGCAGAAAGAAAGTATACACTTGGAAGATGGCTGTTAAGAAATGGTCAATAATCTTTTATCTAATATTTAACAACTGTATATGTTTAAATATAAACTCATTCCTACACACTGCATAATCCAATTCCAATTGGCTATTTAGTCACATCATTTCTAGTGGCTGTTACACTTTTAGTCTCCCGAAATACACATCATAGGAATTAAAAGGATGCAATCCCATTCATTCTTTCTTATCAAATGTCACTCATAGAAGGCTGCACATAAACCCTTCCAATTTTTCTGTAGCTTCTAACTCAGAAATATAATGTGTCTTTCCCTACTAAACCATTAAATTGGCTCAAACAAAAAAAAAAGGGAAACAGAGCTTATGTATTTAGGGGTTGTGGGGTGGGTAGGGGAATGGGAAAAAATGAGTATTATATCATGTCATATGCTAGTACAAATTCCCAATATTGAGTGTGATCATGATGTGCATATACAATGTACTAAAAAAGATTTTTTAAAAATTGGCACAAAGTCAAGTTCTACATGGTCACGTTCAGAACCCATGTGAGAGTACCTGCTTCTGGGGAGAAGCTTGAAGACATTTCCACTTGGAGATTCCAATTGGCTATTTACTCATATTTTTTAAAATAAATATCCATGGTAAATGCTCTTTAACATTCTAGTGCATATACATGTTAAGATAAATTGTCATAGTCATATGATATCAAGACCCTAAGATTACACTGCAACCGTAAATACTCATATATACATAATAAGACAAAAATGCCCATGCCGTTACTTTTTGGATAATCAAGAACATACACTACTGAGTAATATCCAGCTATGTGGTCACAATGCTCATCTGATCATTCAGTCACACATCTGAGGCATTTGTGGCCAGAAGCTTTGCAGATCCTCTTGGCTGGTTTAGTTTACAGATCATTCAAACTCATTATCTTGGTCTTATCAGTAGAATTTACATCCTCTAAAAAGTGTAGAACTGAAAATAAAATCATGCACGCTATGCTTTCTACCCTGATCCGTTGGGCAGTAATCATTTAGACTCATAGCACCTCATACTTCCCCCATCACTGCACTTCCTTTCACAACTTCCTGTGTCATTCACTGCTCCAGCTTTCGCTGCTGTCTCCCGTGTCGCTGGTCCATACCGCTCTTTTCCTATAACAATGTGCTGCGGGGAGACAGTGAACCTTAATTGTCTGGGACAATCGCAGCTCATTTTATTTTCCTTCATGAATATTATTTGAATACACTGTAC
Source organism: Thryonomys swinderianus (assembly GCA_004025085.1). NCBI lineage: Eukaryota > Metazoa > Chordata > Mammalia > Rodentia > Thryonomyidae > Thryonomys > Thryonomys swinderianus. The sequence continues at coordinate 4,452 of PVIC010050654.1, forward strand.
AAAACTGACACCAGTAAGTACAGAGCTCAAAAATAATTACATCTCCTAACACATCAAATTAACTTGCACTTTCATAATTATTTTATTATTGGGTTTATTGAACATTTTAGGAATACATTATGACCACAATCATCATTGAGAATTTGTACCTGTACATGATGTATCTTTATTCTTATTTTCCCCATCCCCCTGCCCTCCCTTCAGGCCTCTACCTCACCATAAACATAAGCTTTGTTTCTGTTATTTCCTTTTTACCACCAAATTCTTTCTTTCTTTTCTTTGCTTCCCAATGCCTCTCTCTTTGAGCATTTTCTATTTCACAATACCTATTACACATTTTAGACTTCATTTACATCTTCAATTTCTCACAGTAGGAAAACAATACAGTGTTTACACATTTGTGATCTATTTATTTCACTTGTGAATATGGACTCAAGGTGCATCCATTTAGCTATCATGTCTCAAGTTTACCTTTCTGTATGGCTGTGTAGTACTCCATTTTATTTTTTAAAAACAACATCTTAATTATCCACTCACTAGTTAATGGACATTTGGACTTTTTGGGTTTGTGGATTTTTTTTTAATCTGGATTTTTAAATATCACAGTTAGGGGCCAGAGATTTAGCTCAGTGGTTCCAGTGCCTGCCTCGCAAGCACAAGGTCCTGAGTTCGATCCTAGTAACCACATACAATGCTGGGCGTGGTGACTAATGCCCACCAGCAATGGATACCACATACCACAGTGCTGGGCGTGGTGGCTCATGCCTACCATTCTGGCCCTCGGGAGGCAGAGGCAGGAGAATTGCTGATTTCCAGGTTTGCCTGGACTACACAGTGAGCTGAGGACCAGCCTGAACTACAAAGCAAGACACTGTCTCAAAAAAAAAAAAAATCACAGTTAGTTGGAATCTTATATGCTTCACATATCTGTGTGTTCAATTCTTTCCCCCTACTTGAGAAATTTTCTCCAGTTGCTTCTGTGAATATATTTTTATGTCATTTGCACAATCTCCTGTTTATTGACTCCAAACATTCTTATGTTATTCTTCTTTACATTATCAAGCAGCTTCTGGATTGATCTCTCATATGTTGTTTTTAAGAGATCTTTCCTTTCCTGGTCACTAACTGCAATCCTGTCTTCTAAATCTGAGATTGTGTCTTTGCGTTTGCTAGCTCTACTGTATACATTTCCAGTGGAGTTTTTAATCTCCTGGATTTTGCCTTAAATCTGTTTAGTGGTTCCCAAATTTCCTATGTTGAGATTCCACCATCCTCCTGAGCTCCTCTCTCTCTCCCTCCCTCCTTCTCTCTCTCTCTCTCTCTCATCTCTGTCTTTCACCATGGTCACTATCTCTGTTATCTGTGAGATTATTTCTGATTTCATTTTTTCCAGATTTTTTTTTTTTGTCAGATCAGAGAGGAGTCCAGTTGGCTGAATTTCAGGTTGTTCCATCTCATTTCTCCCTAAATTTCCCTTTGGTGATCAGGAATTGTGGGTTTGGTTCTTATTTAGTAGTTTTTCCATTTGTACTTCTTTTGTGTTGCTGTTGTTATTGATGTTTTTGGTTTAATTCTGGGATGGTACCTATATATGCTTATTAAAAGAATCTTTCTAATATTTAGAACCATAAGGAATGGCTACTTCCTGTGTCATCCTCTATGTATAAGTGGCCCTTAAGCCTTGAGTCCGTAATGGCTCTTAGGCCATCTTAGCTCAGGAACACCTTTTAAAGTGGCTTTTGGGTATTTTGTTCCAGTGACAGGAAAAAACAAAAAAAACAAAAAAAACTAAGATAGTGAGTAGGGCTGATTCCATGGATTACTGTCATTAGACTGTATTTCAACCTACTGTCTTAAATATCATACAAGGCTGTTGCTTTCTACCTTTTTATTTCTCATTTTTTTTTTCAGAAATAAGCAGGAAAATTCAGTTTGGAAGCCCTCTCAGACCCTCCAATCTATATCTTCTGAAATTTTTTCCAAACACCAAGTCAGAAATCACTTTTCCCTCTTGTATTTCTTTAGTACCTTGTACTTCCATACTAGTCTTTATAACAAGTTCATTGTATTGGCTACAAATTTTATTGCTTATGTGAAACTACAAATGCTCAGAGCTGTTCCTCATCCATTTGTCAGTACTTCCAACCAGAATCCAGTGTACCATTTAAAAACAACAGGACAACAAGAGCATGTTTGTTCAACTGAATTGAATTTTTTGTAACTTCATTCCTCCCTATTTGCACTTTTCTTAATTCTGTGGTTAATTCAAAGTTGTAGGAGATACAAACTCCAATATCTCTTTTCCACAGTAGACCACTCAGTGCAGTGATTATGGACCACTGACCCTCTGACTGACAGTGATACAGTTAGCTGATCACACTGGAACTGTCCAGTTCTCCTCCCATAATTGTGCTTATTCGTCTTGAGCTGGCTCTCAGGCTGAGAGGATCATGAGACATTGCCTTGGAATTAAGAGAAGAAACTTTGAGTTTCCAAAGTGGTAAAAAAAAAAAAAAAAATTAAAACCTCCCATATTTGAAAATAAGCAACAACTTGGAGCTTAGCTGTCTTTAAATTTATTCTACGCAAGAGGGAAGCCAGCATTGTATATTGAAATTGAAGTAATGTTTTGTATCTTATAATTTCATTCCAAACTAATATGAGTATAGCATAGTTTCTGAAGCTGAGATTGTAACATCTAGCATTTTAAGTACTTGTACTTATTGCTAAAGCACTAAGTAACCCTTAGAGATGATAAAGAGACTCATTACAGGTTACAGAGAACATTAATGATGTGAATTTTGGATGTCATAAGTGCCTTTGAGGTTGACTTCTGTAAATTAAGAATTGTTATTTGAAACTTGTTCTGTAGCTAACACTAATGCAGTTTATTCATATAAATTGAGGCATTCATGTTTCCCTTAATATGTTCAAAAGCTTATATTGAGCACTGTTGATAAGCAAAAGCCAACTGATGGCCCTGTGCACACATAAACAATCACTCCTTCATTTAAAGAAGTCCTTACACAATGACAAATAAGAAACTAAATTATTGGAGTAACTCGTGATAATGACTATGAACATAGAATACAAAGGTAGGATAGAATAGAGGCTTTAAGCAGTCTGGCATCTGGGAAATTTTTCAAAAAGAGATTAAGTCTGAATGAAGCATTGAGACTTTAGCAGGAGTTATTCACAGACAAGATAAAACAGTGCAGAGCTTCCCATGTTTCCAAAGTGGATTGTTTCTCTGAGGGATGCCACAGGAGATAAGAACTGAGTAAGTTCTGGGATTGCTAAGAGCCCCACAGCCCATTAAATGCTGTAGAAGTTCTGGTGCACGTAGGTAGCTGCCTTGTGCAGGATGACGATGTCAGCAAATTTACATAATAAAAAACTCGCTGTAAAAACTAAAGAACAGATTATATGTTATAGTATTTGTAGAATAAGGGTCAAAAGTGTACCAATAAAGAATTGAATTTTTAATGCCAGACGTGGTGGCTCACGCCTGTCATCCCAGCACTCGGGAGGCGGAGGCAGGAGGATTGCTGAGTTCCAGGCTTGCCTGAGCTACATAGTGAGCTCGGAGCCAACCTGAACTACAAAGCGAGACCCTGTCTCAAAAAGGAAAATAAACAAACAAAAAAAGAATTGAATTTTTAAAAAGTAGACAAGTGGCTTGTGTGAGGAGGTGTCTATAACAAAATGGCAGGACAGGGTTTTGAATGTATATAGATTTATTTGTGTTCTACATGCTCAACTATATTCTTGGAATTTACATTAAACTTACTACCAGATAAGAATGATCTCTGTTACTAGGCCTTTGAAGAGATTTCTTATCAGCACCTGTCTTCCTGTGTTATGCATTGTTTTCATGCTATTAACCCAGCTGGAGAACAAGCTCCTGAAGGAGAGTTAATTTTGATTCCCCATATGTCTGATACAAAGAAAGGACTTTCCGTGTGCCTCCTGAACAGAAGATAAAAAATGTACTTCTTTAGAATAAGGGCGTCGGGGTTCTATACTTCCCCAGCTTAGTCTTAAGTGGTGTGTGTGAATTGACTGTATCGCTGTGCCCCGCAGCCTCTGTCTCCATGCCAGCAGCAGTGCACAGCAAGGAAGCCAGGAGAGGCTTCCTGTGAACTCAAGTCCGATACTACCAGCACAGACATGACTGTAATGCTGAGCAGGTAAAAGAAAAACAGCTGAAGCCCATAAAGTGATCTATTAATGCTGAATCCATATGACCATGAAAACAATAGTGCTTGGGGACTTGCAGGGTTATCGCTGAGAAAAGTTAGTGACAAAGTGAAGAGTCAGCAAATGTATTTACAGTGCACAAGCTTTTCATGTAGAACCACACAGACCCATAGTTAACTGTGTTGTAGTTAGTGTTTACACTGTCCTTTCCATCTCTTGCTTGTATCACCACAGTTCTTAGGTCTATTTTTTTAACCACTTGTGACCAAGAGTAATTCCCTGCTAGTATTCAATTCCTCAAAACTAGGCTAGAGTGTATTTCTCTTTGGAAATATTGTTCTTTGTAATGTCAAGTTCATCATAGTATATGGAAGTTTACTACTCAGGGATCTGCTTTACTAAATTATAATTTAACATTTATTCCCAGTGTCCAGAACTGAGGACAATGCTCAGTGCAGAACAGAAATGTTAAATAAAATAAGGAAGAAGGTTTTGATTTATAAAAAAAATACTGGGCTGGAGGGTTAGCTCAGTGGTTCCGGCGCCTGCCTCACAAGCAAAAGGTCCTGAGTTAGATCCCCGGTAACCACATAGAATGCTGGGCATGGAGAAGCGCCCACCAACAATCAACACTGCATACCACACTGCTGGGCGTGATGGCTCACGCCTGTAATCCCAGCACTCGGGAGGCAGAGACAGGAGGATTGCTGAGTTCACGGCGGCTTGCCTGGGCACCACAGTGAGCTCAGGGCCAGCCTGAACTACAAAGCAAGACCCTGTCTCAAAAGCAAAAAAAATAAATAAATAAAAAATACTGTACAGTAATTTTACTATAACACTTAACAGTTTCTATTATTCATTCATTTGATAAACGTTTATCCAGTGTTCATGGAGTGTCAGGTACTGTGCCAAATATTGGGAGCACTTTGCCTTTTTTCTTTCTTTCTAATGACCCTGTCACTTATTATATCTTTCAATGGATAATTTTTGTATTTTAACATTAATTACAACAATAACTGCATGCAGATGGTGTTTTTGGCAAACACTGGGCCAAAAATGAACTATGTCTCATGGAGTTTAGTTAATTGTTCAAAGTATAATCTTTAATAAGACAAGGAGTTGGAACCAAACCCAAAACTGCCTGATTCTAAAACAATTCTTTTTTTATTCTTTTTTAGTATTCTTCAATAAATATTTAGTGAAAATAAGTATAATTTTCACATTTGGCAAGCAAATTAAGTATAAGGATCATGATCTTCTTTAATGCCTTTGACATTAATGAATAAAATATTTAGATACTTTTGTTTCCCTGAGAACGTTTCCATATAAATGAAAGAATATCAAGATAAATGAAAAATTTTCCAGCTAATTTCTCTTATGTATTTTACTAGACCATAAAGAAATACACTAATTAACAGATCAAATAGACATTACTGAAATATAAGTCATGCTTCTGGTCAATATTTTATGAATGCTATAGAGTTTTGTACTGATATCAGTAGAATATTTTTCTGGGCTCTTTCAGGGCCTCCTGGCATTAGAACATCAGAAAAAAACCTTTCGTTGTCCATTTGACACCTTAATTATAGCCACTTAGGTGCCCATATACTTTACTACTGGAAATAAGACAATTTAAAGTTAAAGAAAATTCACAGAGAAAATGTAACAACTGCACATTAAAATTTAGGTTTTATACACACACCTTTTAGAGCCCTTAGGACATTTATTTAAGTACACAAGCATCTATTTCTAAGGGTAAATTAATAATAAACTGGAAGACAGATTTTGGTATATGTGCTGCCAAAGCGAGCACTGGAGACAGATTTTGGAAAGTAGGAAGAACTTGTACAAGCAGCTAGAGGAACAAGAAAGGGGAAGGGGAGAGAAAGATAAGAAAGAAAGATTTAAAAGAGGATGAGAATGGAAGAAAAAATGGGAAAAAGCTTTTGTAAATGGGGAGAGGAAGGAGGGTTGAAGGAAGGGAGGGAAATGGGGAAAGCTGAATTAAGTGATAGTATGTACAGGTACAAATTCCCCATGATAAATGTAATCATTATATATGGCAATATGTTCTAGTAAAAAACTTTAAAAAATAAAGTTTATCTTTACCATTTAAGTCTGATATTGAAGGGAAATCATTGCAGCTTCTTTTTATAGGTCTCTAATTATACTTATTATACCACCTTTTTTACTTCATGCAAGACTTTTCCAAGCCATCTAATATTGGATTATTTGATATGAATTAGTATGTATGCAAATATGTGTATATGCAAATAAATGTAATGAAGAGAAGTAAAGGTTAAAGTGAAGTAGAAGCTAAAAAATATTTGGGACTTTTGAAAAAGCTCCAATTACAGCAAAAAATTGTAATCTTAAGCAGAATTCTGGATTTGACTCTCACTATGATCATGATCTTAAAACCTTAGTAAAAAAATTTAAAGGATCTTGATTCTAATGTTTCTGATGCAGAGCACAGGAATACTCATAGTTAACTAGTAAGAGAATTCTTAGTTAATTCTTAGAGAATTCTTGATTAATTAATTAATCAATAAAGGGATTCTTGTAAATAAAAAAAACACCATACAGATGTATGCACATAGGTTTAATTGAACATTCCTATTTTTCCTAGGACAACTGCATAAAACCTATTTAGATGTAGTTCACATGTATTTCGATCTCTTCTGTCATCTCTAGTAGATATCAGCCTATATATTTTTATAATGACCTTCTCTGAATGGTTTTCCCACCATGAGAGAATGTTAATTTAGAATTATGACCCTAATTGAGACTGGGGCTGTGGGCAGTGAAGAAAGAGAGGTTTAGGGAGGAGATGCTCCATCACATAAATATAGATCAGATAAAATATCGGGAGTCATACTGGGCCTGAGAAAAGAAATAGCTTTTTTTTTTTTTTAGAATGCCACTCCAGCCGTGGTACTACAACCCCTTCCACCCTTTCAGTTAGAATAAATACAAACTTTAGAAACACTAAGGTAGGATACTTGACTGAGTGGTCTGATAGAGGAAATAAAATTCTAAACTACATATTGGGAAAGGCAAGATCTAGTTAGTACAATGAAAATAGCAGGAGACAGGAAAGGAATGATTTGAAGGGAGTTTGCAGAAGGATCTCTTCCAGCTGAACAAACAGGGAAAGGTTTATGGAGGTAGGCAGGGAGGGCGGCAGGATAGTCAAAGAAACTGAAATAAGGAGACACATTTTGTGAAAAGCGAAGTACAGTTAGACTCTTTGTTGCATATTCTAACATTTTTTCTGTGGAAAAGATCTGATTGATGTCGATTCTGAAATTTACTTGTCTCCAGAGGAAACCTCTTCACTTGAAATGCAAACACATCTTTTCTCCATTCTTTTCAACATTGCAAAGAAACTTAATACACATCTTAAATTTAACATACTACTGTAACTTTATCTGTGCTGTAAAGAAGGCATCACCATCTCAATTCTGTTTCTACCATATGAAATATTTGGGCTTGTAACATAGCATTCTCTATTTATAATTCCTCACATCCAATACAAAAAAAAAAACGTGTATAGTATTTACCTTCAAAATAGATATCCAGTGCAATTAATCAGTGTCATCAATATTTTCACCTTTAATTCCAAGCTATTATTGTTCCTTACTTGGATTAATATATTAGGGTTCTAATTAATCTCTGTAATTCCACTTACGATCATGTGTATTATGTTTTCCCTGGAATAATAAGAGTAAGTTTTAATATCAATCAAATGTATAAACATCATTTAAAACTTTCAAATTACTGCTCAATAAATTTAGGCTGAAAAGCCAGATGTAAGCAATTACCCTTTTAGTCTTCAATATAATTTCTTACCATTCTCTTCTGTTTATCAAGCTTTAGCTTCATTATTTTTCTAGTAGAAAATGCCAATGCTTATATCTGTGTCAGAGCCCTTGTATTTCCTATTTTACCTGAACAGAATATTCTTTCCCCAGAACTCTACAGGAGCACTTCTTACTCATTTTTCATGCTTCAACTCAAATGTTCCTAAAGCAGAATGTTCTTCTATTTCACTCTAGCTGTGGTGCCACAACCCCCTTTACCATTACCATATAATCCCG
>PVIC010050655.1:0-12731 GCA_004025085.1 Thryonomys swinderianus
GTGCAAGTGCTGCAAGAAAAGTGCAGGCCAGGCCGGGTGGGAGCTGCGGGGTCTGCAGTGCTTCCAGTGGAAGCAGAGACTGTGCTGCCCACCAGTGACACCGCCTCAAGAACGGCAGGAGGCCCCTCTGCGCCTCAGTGTCACAACACCCTCCCAGCATTCGCCTCTGGGAAAGGACATCGTCATAAAGAGCTACTTGGAAACTGAGTCCCTTCCAGCAGAGCAGGGGTCAAAGGGTAAATCTGAAGCTAAGGTCCCTGAGACAGCATGGCTGAGCAGTCTGGTGTACATAACCTTCCCAACATTCTGTTAGAAGATTCTGGAATAAAAATGAGGAAAGGATTCATTTAGGACTCTTAAATTTCACATTAAATTTCCCTGTCCTTAAAGTCAAAGACCTTTCGAGTAACATTGTCTAGGTTTATGTCAAAATAAGCCCAATTGCATTAGAGTATCAAATTGTATTAAGAAGAAAATCATATAAGACCAGCAAGGGAAAAGAAGATATCATGTATCTAGTGGAATCACACATTTCTAGGCTTTCAGCGAATTGCATGAATCTCACCAGCAAATGTTTACAAGTCACTAGGATAAATATTATCAGAACTCAAAAAGGCAAGTCGACTGGGGAAGTGTTTTCATAAAATGAACTAGAAAAAGTCTCTGTCAGCCTGACACAAAAATATTATGAAAATTGAAAATAAAACATGAAAACGCTAATGTGAGTGGGCAAAGGACATGAATAGATGATTCACAAAGAAGAAACACAAGTGATAAACAAGACATTAAGAAAATGTTCAACTTTTACTATCTTAATTGAGATGCAAATTGAAATTGCAATGGGTACAGTCTACACATTAAATTTTAAAAATATAGTAAGTGCCGGTAAAAAACAATAATATGTCTGCAGTAGAACTGGTAAATGATTAACATTCATGGACATTACTAGAACTTCTGTTGAATTCAAATGTTTGGGTCCTTGGAGTAATACCATTGCTGAGGCTGTAACCTGAGGGAGCAACCACACAGAAATAGATGTTGTGCATATATTTATGGTATTTAAATAAGTAAAAATGGGAAATCATTTGTACATTTTAAACAAATGACAAATGTGTAAATCATTCCATTAGTTATGTGATCCCTTCGGTGATGATCATGATAAACCATTTGGCTTCTACCAAAAATCACTGGGAGCTACTACAAGCTGATAGGCTGGCTTTTCCCTGGTGCTGACCTTTAACTGACCCTATCATTCTTTATCAGTCTCTCTATTCACCGCTGAAAGTGCTCAGGACTTTTTGAGATCCTGATACACACGCTTCAGGCACCATATTTCCCGGGTTCATGTTATAAAATATGGAGGCATCTCCACACTTCCCCCAGGCCACAATGACGAGTGGAGTTTCACATGATTAATGGAGCCCTGGTGGCCAGTTTCCCAGGGCAATCTACAAAACAGCCTTGTACCTACCACACACTTGTCAGCTTGAATGATACCAAAGGAGACTGTTGTCCTTCTGTGGGGAGGAAACAGAGGCTTTAGGAACAGGGGGAAGCTCTGGGTTTGCCCATGATTGTTTCTGTCTGGGTCCCTGGGCCCCTGTCCCATCAATTCTGTCCATGCCATGCCAAGGTGTCTGTACCACCCCAGCCTTGCCTTCCATCAACTGCCTTCCTCAATCTTTCTTCCAGGACTTTTTGATTCTTTACCATGATCTGTCTCCTGGGGTTGTTTGCTTTTTAGAAAGGATCAAAGTGTGAAATGTACATCTGGTTCTGGTGGGCACTGATGCTCAGATCCTGGCGATCTTGGCAGAGTGGGCGAGCTGGTAGTGGGCCCTGCAGGCTTTTACTTCCTGCTAGCTGGCCTGGAGGTGGGGAGGGAGCCCCTGGGACAAGATAGATTGAACCCCATGCTCTGCTGCCCTCTCCTCAGGCCTTTAATGATCTTTGGGTAGAAGTTTGAAGACCAGAACAATGGCATCTCCCCTCCTTTGGGCCTTTCCCCCACCAACCACCCTTGCACTGACTGAGAATTCCTATGAAGAAAACTGACTTACATTATTTCTCACAGACTGTCCCTGCCTCCTCATAAATACTTTATGTCCCAAAAGCCATCCCCCAAAACCACCTTGCCACTTGCCGAGGATCTAGACCATCTGCCAGAGCAAGACCCTGCAGCCCACTGGGCTTCTCTGTTTACACTGCTGTTGGTCGGGCTCATCTCCTTGTCAAACTGTGTGTTCTTCCACTCCCTGGGCACCACGCAGCCCTCAGCAAAAATAGCTGCCCTGCCACCCACCCATAGACAGAGTGCATGTGCCTTTCCATCCTAACCTATAAATCTGGACTCATCACTAGATCTCAAATTCGCTTGGACTTAGAGATTTTCTATATTCAAGATAAGAAAAATGTAGTTTCCTCCTCTGCTTTTTTTTTTTTTTTTTTTGTCTCGCTTTGTAGTTCAGGCTGGCCCTGAGCTCACTATGGTGCCCAGCAAGCCGCTGCGAACTCAGCAATCCTCCTGTCTCTGCCTCCAGAGTGCTGGGATGACAGGCGTGAGCCACCACGTCCGGCATTGTGGTATGTGGTGTTGATTGTTGGTGGGCGTGTCTCCACGCCCAGTATTATATGTGGTTTCCGGGGATCGAACTCAGGGCCTTGCGCTTGCGAGGCAGGCGCCGGAATCACTGAGCTAACCCTCCGGCCCCCTCCTCTGCTTTTTAAAGCAACATATGTCATAGGTGTACAGAACAACAAATTGTATATTTACACAGTGAAACTGTGTGAGAAACAGCTACACATGCCATCACTGACTCTTAGCCACAACAGTGATTGATAAAAACAATGTAGGCCAACAGGTTTATTCTGAATTTCAAAAAGGAAATGACGTATCAGTGAGGTACTCTAAGGTACACGAGTACACGCTCATGGGCAGGTGCAGTCCCTTGGGGCATGGTTAGTGTCCATCCTTTCATTTCCCTGGCACCCACCCCACCAGTGGGTACCACTGGTCTCCCTAGGGTCCCTGGCTCCAGGTTGCTTGGGAACATGCTATTCCCCACGGTCTCACCACTCAGGATCTTTCTACTTCTCCCAATCTCAGGACTTTTTGATTCTACATTTGACTCTTTGATTCTACATTTCATCACCCAAAGCTCTTCAGGACAGCTCGTGTCTACTTCCTGAGGACTATGTGCTCACTCCTGCACCAACTGCTCTGTCTCACTCCTCAGAGTCGGGCATCTCTGCACCTTGCAGGTGGTTCTGCAGTTGTGGACCCACTCGTCATTCACCCTATCTTAGAAATGTTGTGCATTTCACATGCTAAACCAAAGAGAATTTTGTTTTTAGGATGCCTTAAAATCATCTCACAGTAACCATTATTTTCTCCAAAAGCAGGATTTAGGATTCCTTTGGAGCCCTGAAATGTTTTCAGACAACAGACCATAACCATCTGTTTCCAGACTTCCCCAGGAACAAGCCAACAGAAAACAGCTTTTGTGTGTAGCATAAATTAAGGGGATTAAAGGAAACAAAGCATTTTCTGACAGTGAGGCCTAAATGATTGCTGAGACAGGTTGAAGACTGGAATCAAGATACTAAAGATCCTGATGAGGCAGAGTCTCATAAATTGTGTTTTCTATTGCATCAAATTCATTTCAAGTTCCGTCCAGAAACCCACATGACAAAATAGGAATTCTCTTCTCCTCTAACTTCTGTGGCACCAACTTCCTCATGTTGATTTACCATTTCCGTTTATTAGTTTCCCCACTATCAAAATCTCTTGAATTTGAAAGAGCTTGACATTTCTTGGGGGAAAATATTGTGGTGTCACTTCCCATCTTTAGGGACGTGTGTTCACACAAGCACGCACATGTTTTCTTGCCCATCGTCTTAATTCTTTGCTTTCTCACTAGAAACTAAGTGTATCATCTTGCACAAGTGACACACAAACTGGAGGTCTTAAGTCTTCTGAACAGCAACTGCTCCGTGAACAGGCTATTGATAGAGCATTTTCAGGAAATGCTATGGGCTCCAGGTCCTCAGAGAGAATCTGGTGTGCTGGCCACAGTCCATGATGAGTTCCAGCATGAGGATCTGGAGCCCAGGGTCCAGTTCTTGCTCTAAAGAAGTCTTACACTGTCACTGGGGCCTGCTTCTGCCTGCAGAGACAGTGAGAGCGGCCAGCACTAGGTCTTCCTTAGGGGAGCTGTCCTGAGACACATGCCGTATGTGCAGAAAGTGAGTTTGGGGAAATGTGGAAGTGTTATTGCATAAAGTTATTTTCTCCTAAAAGTTTAAATTGCAGGCTGGAGATTTAGCTTAGTGGTTCCAGCACCTGCCTAGCAAGTGCAAGGTCCTGAGTTCAATTCCCAGTAACCACATGTAACAATACCAGGCATGGTGACTCACACCCACCACCAACCAGTACCACATACCACAGTACCAGGCATGGTGACTCACACCTATAATTCCAGCACTAGGGAGGCAGAGGCAGGAGGATTTTTTCTGAGTTCAAGTCTTGCCTGGGCTGCATACTAAGTGAGACCCTGCCTCAAAAAAAAAAAAAATCCTCCCGCTATGTTTGGACACACTTTTCTCATCATGTAGCCATTTTCTGGGGCAGTTCTGGAATTCCTCTTCCTTAAGTGTTTCTGTGAGCTGTGGTCAAAAATCTGGTGACCTCTGCTGCTGAGTGCCATCCAACCAGAATGCAACCTCACAAACACGTGGCAGCTGTTCTCACCCACCGTATTCACCAGACCTGGCACCGGGCAACTTCTGGCTCTTCCCCAAAGCTGAAATGACCATGAAAGGCAAACGTCTTGATCTGACTCAAGGCACAAATAGGCACAACTAAAGATACTCACAGAAGAGAGATCTAAAGTGCTTCAGAAAGTTGCAAAAATGGAGGGATACATATACTCAAAGCAAGGGAGAGAATTTGGGGGGAATTTAATGGCAATGTGTCTTTTACTGTAATAACTTTTAAAATTGAACATTCACCGTATTTTATCATATCTTGTGTGTGTGTGTGTGTGAGAGAGAGAGAGAGAGAGAGAGACAGAGACAGAGACAGAGACAGAGACAGAGAGACAGAGAGTGTGAGAGAGAGAGAGAGAGGAAAGAGCGCTTCCCACCTTTAAACTCCAGATTCCTAGGTGCTTGTTGTGCCCTCCTGCAGTGTGGCTTCTGCCCTGGTAAAAGATCCCAGGAAGGAATCTAAGGGGCCGCTGGTCAGGACAGTGTCTCAAGCTGACAAAGGGACTTAGCGGCTTGCTTGCTTCCGGTTCATCCCTCTTCCCTCGGAGGGGACGGGTTATGGAAAGGTGGCTTCTGCCTCTTCCGAGATGAGACTCGCTTGAGGCTGCAGAGCCTCACATGACTTTCAGAGGCAGAGGGAGGCCACGGGCTCCTTCCTCCTCCCTCCAGCGCTGTCCCCAGAGGAGGGTCCTGGGGCCGAGTGGTGGAGGAGCCAGAGAGGCGGGAGCGCTGCCCAGAGCCAGGAGAGAGCGAGAAGCAGACGTCCTGCCAGGCCGAGGCGCGTGCGGAGGGATCCGGCTTCCACGGGGTAAGGACCCGGCTCCTAGGCTGCCGGCTACCTAGCGCTGGGAGCTGCGTCCCGGCCGGGGCTGGGCAGTGAGCTGCGCGGGACCCGGCGGTCTTGGCGCTGTCCGCAGCGCCGGTGCTGAAACCCCCGAGTCCCCGCGGGAAGGAGCGGAAGGCGGCTCCGCTCCCGGGTCTGGCCCCCCTCACCCCTCCAGTTTGTCTCTAAGATCAACGCTGCTCTTCTTTGCACCCCAATTCCACCGTGCCCCTTTTTACTCACGCCCCGCAGCCGCGCCAGCCGAGCCTGCTGAGCCGTCGGGGAGGAGGCACCTGGGGAGCGGAAGGGGAGCGCGCGCCCCACGCGGTTACACACGAACCTCGAGTTACCGCCGCCCTCTCCCCTCGCTCCATGTTGGGGCTGCACATCGGCTCCCAGACACCGCCGCTGCTCTGGAGCAAAAACTCTACGACTTGGGGGGTCGAGGTATCCCAGGGCTTCCACTCTACGGGTCCTTATTCATCCTGGGGGTCCAAAGAAACAGGCGAGCCAAGGAGGAGGCGATCAACGTTCTTCTGAGGAGGGAGCATTTTCTTTTGAGTGATAAAATCACACCCCTGGCCTTGGCTGCGGGGGCTTAGCCCCAACCGTGACAGGGCAGCAGGCTCTCTGATCCTTTGCAATCTGCTAATGGTTCCCACGCTCTGCTCTCAACAGCTCAGCCCCAGTCCCTCCCTGACGCCCACAGTGGCCTAGCACTGGCCCTCGTGCTCCAGGTGGGGGTGGGGAGTGGGGAGTGGGGCTGTTTTGCTCTTCACTGGACTCCTGCGCGGCTGTCAGTGACTTAAACTCCTTCCCTCTGAAGGAGGATCTCTAGCTAGACCCGCGTGGCAGGGAGGAAGGGAACTAGAGCAGAGGGACTCGAGGAAAAGGAAACCCCACTGGGCAGTCATCCTGATTCCAAAGCCAGGCGACCCGCTCTTGCATGGGAAGCCACCCAGCACCATACCAGACACTCCTACCATGTCTTGCACAGCAGGAGGCTGGGGCCTGCAGCACTGGTACCCCCCACACACCTAAGCCCTGGGAATACCCTGTCCTGGTTCAGATGCCACCCACAGGCGCAGCTCAGACTCCCACACCCAACATCCCCAGCAGAGCATCTGTCTTCAAACTCACACTCCACTTATAAAGTGAACACTCAGACCCTTCCTGGGATGGGGTCAGCACTTGGGGCATGCTTTGAACTTCACGCCCCCTGACTGGTGACCGACATAGGCTCTCCAGCAACTTCCCTGTGACTTTGTGCTCATGCCCCTTGCCTTTCACGTGCCTCTGTGTATGCCTTTTCAGTGCTCATTCACGATCTGTGAGCAGAGGCTCTGATGGTTAATAATGGGCTGCCATGGTGACCAAACTCTGGTTACTATGATACCCAGGATGTAAACAGGAGCCACCTTGGCATTTCTCTAGTTCTGCCAGTTTTCTGTAGAAGTGAGGGAAGGAGGGTAAGGACAGGTTCAGAACCTTTCTCTAAGTGGACCCCTCCTTTTCTTCTCCTCACCACTGCACCCTCCTCTCTTGAAATCCCTTCCTCCCTCCAGTATCCCACTAACCACCCAAACCTCAAGGCTGAGGTGGACCAAATTCTTCTCTCCATCACCTGTTACACACACTGGAGTTGCGGAAGATGGTTTCCCCCAACCTCATTCCTGCCAATTGCACACTGGCTGCTCCTGAGAACAAAGCATAAAGCTAAGTCCAATGGGAGAAACATAATTAAATTAATTAAATGGCCACAGTTCCTGCCTGCTGGTGCTTCTCAGTGTAGTGCAAGAGACAATTTAAAACACTTGTGAGCCTGCCTGTTGCCTGGACTGAAATGGAGGTGACAACCATCCCGAGAGTAGAGAGATGGGAGGGACTGACCCCTAGCAGAGTAGGGGGTCCCATGAGAAGAGATCTTGGAGTTCAACTTGCACTTAACTGGTGGGGAGGAGGAAGTGTCTCTAGGCAGGGCTAGCCTGAGTGAGGATGTGGGAGTTCATCAGGAGAGGATGACCCGCTGGGGTCACACTGGAGCATCTCTGCCACCTGACCCATTACTAGTGTAATGTCAGAGCTTCTGAGGCTTGGGGAGGAGTCCCTGGGTGGGGCTCGGTCCTCAGCCCACATCCAGTCCAGAGCAGATGAGCCTGGGAAAACAGGGAGCACAGGATGAACTTTGGCGAGCACTCCCTGCCCATAGATGGCAGGAGAAAATTCATGACCCTCAGAAAAGGGTGTGGAATTTGGTTTAGATAGAACATCTGGCGGGAGTTGATGTGACCCAGGATAAGAACAGCCTTGGATGTCACACTAAGAAATGGGGACTGTAAGCTGGAGAAAATCAGCAGGCCCTGTAGGTTTCTGAGATAAGGGACATGATTTGAACTGTTCTTTAGAGAGACCCTGGGCTTGCCCTGGAAGGTTCATTCATTCTCTCAGTCTCTCATCCCACCACCTCCTAAGTGCCAGGCACTGGGCAGAGACCAGAGACTCTATAGAGCGTGGTTGGCTCATTAGTGCTATAGCTGACGGGACCTGAAGGACCTGAAGAGTCAGAGTGAGAGGTAAAAAAACATGCAGGCAGCTGTGATCAGCTGGCCTTGGGTATCACTTAAGGCAGTAACCAAGTTGGGGAGGAAGCTGTGCCCTGGAGCAGTGGGAGGGATGGCATCCAGGACAGACTGGCTGAGGGGAAAACTCTTCCTTTCTTTATCCTCCCCTGCAGGATTCACTGTTTCACCTCAAATTATAATAATGCAGCCCAGGAGTTGAATGAGCTTGTGTTCCCAGGCTCCGCCACTGGGTGGCTTTGAGTTAGCTATTTAATCATTCTGAATCTCAGCTTCTTCACAGGTAAACTGAGAGCAGTAAACCCACTTCACTGGGGTGTTGGGGATCAAATGAAGCAAATTCCTTAGTCTGGTGCTTGGCAGGTGGCAGATGCTTAAATTCCATATGGCCATTTTATGACTTCCTATGATAGCAAAGGATCACTTTTATAATCACACTCTCAAGAGTTAAAAAGAAAATTCTCATTTTACTTCCCACCAAGCCCAGTGAATTGATGCCTGGAGAAGGAAGGAAAGTCTCTTGTCAGGCCTTGCTGACCAAAATCCTGCAGTAGGAAGAACAGGCGGTCCTAGAAAGAGCATCAGTGGGCCTGGTTGAGATTTCCACTCCCCAGCTCTGGCAAGATCTAAATGGTGCTCTGTCCTCTTGAAATCTCAACCCAAATGCTGAATCTTGTTGTAAAGCATTAAAGTACAAAATGCAAAGCATTTCAAAACTGAGTGTTCTCAGTCCCAAGAAATCCAGAGTCTTGTTTATTCTGAGTCAGCCTTGGGGAAGACACTTTCTAGATGTGACATAGGCCTCTGCTTCCCTGGCTGACTAACATAATTGACGATCTCAGTCCAATTTCAATGCATTCTCTTCTACCCCAAACCGGAATTCTTGGGAACAATGTTCAGTTTTCTTTCCAGGCAGGAACTGAACATTTGCAGCTGATCTTAAGAGGCCTCCATTCACTTGGGTTGTAGAGTGCACAGAGGTCACAAAGTAGAAGCGCTCTATCTATCTCACTGCTGTGAGGTTTCTTTGGGAAACAAGGCTCAGTCCTCCTAACATCCACGCAGGTGCCTTCCTGGGTTTGGGACAGTCTACCCTGCATTCCGCAGAGATAAGAGAACAGAATTCTGACCTCCCCTCTCCATCTCCTCACCCAGCCCCCAACAGAGCTGGATACATGTTCAGTGTGAAACATCTGAGATGTCCCTTGGGGTAGGGAGAAGCTATGACACTTACTGGTCCCTGAAGTTGGCCTGTTTCTCGAGAGGCACAGGATTAAGCCTGTAGAACTACAATAAGATTAATTCTGACAAATCAGATTGTCCTGGCTGTATGAACTGCATGCCTCAGTTTCTATAAAATAAAGATGGCAACAGACTCTTTATGATATAGGGTGTAAGATATAGGGATGATATATGGACCTGTGAAATAGTTGGTCTTCTGTAAACTTGAAGGAGGAATGCAGGGAACTATTTATTGAGGGAAAACTAGCTTCTGTCTAAGAGAGACCAAAGGGGCCCAGAAAGCTGGTCAACCACGGACCCAGTTTCTCAAGGGAGTTTTATAGAACAAAACTGTGAAGTGAGACAGGTATAAGGTGGGACAAAACTATAGTCAACTAATAAGATTGCAAGTAAGGTTGGTTAAGTATCATTGATCCAAAATCACAAGGTGGGTATGAGCTGGGACAAAACACTGGTAAACCAATAAGATTATAACAAGTATAGTCACGTGGGTAGTATTGACTAAGTGAGGATCCAATGGGGAAGGAAGTCAGCCAGGAAGCCTAAGACTGACCCTGGGCCTTGACTGAAAATCAGCGAGGCATCCCGACCGGACACAAAGCCAGGATGAACAACCTGCAGCCCAGTAAGGGCAGAGCCCAGAACCCTGAGGACCACCAGGAGCAGGGGTGGTGCCTTGGGCCCCGCAGTGGGGCCGACCACTCTCACCACTGGGGTCTTCCTCTCCTTCGTAACCGGTGTCTCCAGAATTCGCCCTGCTCAGAACTGCCAGGCAAAGGCATTCAGGAAATTCCTGGGCCCCCGAGGTGGGCTGGTCTCACTTCGTGAAGCTGAGCAGCGAACCACACCAGTTTCCAGCCTAGAACTGCTCCTGGCGCATTGCACATGGCCTTGCCTTTTTCCCTCCCACAGAGAAGCCCGGGAGAGAGGGAGAGCCCAGTGCTGGGCCACAGCTCACCAAGTCCCACGACCCACAGCACAGACACCGCCGCCCCATGCAGGCGACCAGGCTGGATGCGCTGGAGCAACGCCAGCTTTAGGGAAGAGAGAAACTCAGAAACCCTGGTGTGAGGCCAGTCACTCCTGAAGGACAGCAAGAATGGCCTCCCTGTCAGGACCGAGAGACAGTAATCATGGTCTTGAAAAAGATATCCAGAAGAAGTCATGTCTTGTGTATATAGGACATAAATGTCAGCCATTGATACATGGATGAACTGATGCTGCCCCTCCACACAATAGGATATGTGTTACTCACAACACAAGGGCTGTGAAATGTGCAGGGCAGGCAGGGCATGGAGGAGGCAGAGTGGCCTGCTGCAGGAGAGGGTGAGGACCTTGGGTCCAGGGTTTCTTCCAGGCACTGAAAATTTCTGAAACTATGCTGATATGGTTGCAGAGCTGTGGATATATTAGACAAAGCAGTGTACTTAAGTGGGTGAATCATATCTTTAAAAGGACATAATATCAAGTCTAAAACTAAAATACCTTGAGATGAAAAACTCACAATATCTGTTGTAAGGGAATGACAAAACAGAAATATGATGAAGAACCAAAATGTGAAAACATTTCTACAAAGCCACAGTGATAAAAACAGTATGGTACTGGCAAAGAAACAGAACTGAGGACCAGTGGAATAGACTAGAAGATCCAGAAACAATTCCAGATACACTAAACCACGTCATCTTTGACAGAGGAGCCAAACATCCTCAATGGAGGAAAGACAGCCTCTTTAACAAATGGAGCTGGAAAAAACTGGGTTTCCACCTGCCAAGGACTGAAGCTAGATCCATCTCTTTCACCATGTACTAAACTGAAATCAAAGTGGATGAGAGACCTAAATATTAAAACAGAGACACTAAACCTGCTGCAAAACAGGTTAGGTAAAACTCTTGGAGACACTGACTTAGGGAAAGACTTTATGAACAAAACCTCTATAGAATGAGAACTATCAGAAGAAATCAACAAATGGATCTCTTTCTATCAAAATGTCAAAACACCACATTCACCATTATCTTTTTTTTGAGACTAGATCTCACTTTGTAGTTCAGACTGGCTCTGAGCTCACTATGTAGACCAAGTTAACGTTGAATTCACAGCAATCATCCTCCCTCTGCCTGGGATTACAGGCATGAGCCACCATGCCTGCCCGTCTGGTGTGTGGTATTGGGGATCGAACTCAGGACCTTG
Source organism: Thryonomys swinderianus (assembly GCA_004025085.1). Lineage (NCBI taxonomy): Eukaryota > Metazoa > Chordata > Mammalia > Rodentia > Thryonomyidae > Thryonomys > Thryonomys swinderianus. Next base: position 11,599 of record PVIC010050655.1, read on the forward strand.
CATTTGCCAAGCAGACACCATCTGAACCACTGAGCTAAATCTCTGGCCCCTTACCATTATTATCTTAATGACTTTTTTATTTTTAAAGATAGGGTCTAACTCTGTAGTTCAGGTTGGTCTTGCATTCACTATGTAGCCCAGAATACCCCTGAACTGCTGCTGATCCTCCTGCCTCAGCTTCCTAAGTCCTGGAACTATGGTGTGCACCACCATGCCTGGCTCATAATGATATTTTGTAGGACTTACGCTATGTGAGTCTCTGCTCTCCAATTTTTTTTTCTTTTGAGACTGGGTCTCACTATGTATTTTGGCCTGGCCTTGAAATCAAGGTATATTCCAGGCCAACCTCAAACTCATGGCAATGTTCTTGCCTCAGCCTCTCAAGTACTGCATCACCACATGGCTGCTGTACAGTTTTTTACAGATTCAGCTTTTTTAATGCTCACAGTGATCCAGTGCAGCAAGTCATCTAAAAGTGGTATCTAAATAAACTAAAATAACCCAAACAAGGGAAATATTATAATTCCCAATCTGCTAGATATCCAAAATGTGAGTTCATGTTCTCTAAAATCAAACAATGAATTCTAGGAACAACAGAGGTTAACAGTAAGACAAATTTGGGCCAGAGGGTTAGTTCAGTGGTTCCGGTGCCTGCCTCGCAAGTGCAAGGTCCTGAGTTCAATCCCCAGAAACCACATACAATGCTGGGCATGGAGACTCACGCACACCAACAATCAATACCACATACCACAGTGCTGGGCATGGTGGATCACGCCTGTCATCCCAGCACTGGGGAGGCAGAGACAGGAGGATTGCCGAGTTCAAGGATTGCCTGGGCTACATAGTGAGCTCAGAGCCAGCCTGAACTACAAAGCGAGACCCTGTCTAAAAAAAAAAAAAAAAAAAAGAAAAGACAAATTTATTGAGAAAGAAAATGTCTGCCTAAGAGAGACAGAAGGGGGACCTGGAAGTAAATGACCTACTCACCTCATTTCCCAGGGGGTTTTTATAGAGCAAATCTATGAGGTGAGGTGGGTTCAAGGTGGGACAAAACTATAGTCAACCAGTAACACTTCAAGTACAGTCGCTTAGGTAATGTGGATTAAAGGGGGATCCAGTGGGAAACCAAATCA